>MU827340.1:234217-271568 GCA_029204205.1 Desmophyllum pertusum | reverse complement strand
CATAATTCATTAATTTTATTATTTCTAACAAAAAACTGCAGGGACTCAGAAAATTGAAGCAAGCTTGTACTGCAGAATAAACCATAGTTAACAGAGGGAAATGGTTATGAAGCCCGGCAAACTTCAAAGGAGCAAACAAAGAGGCCAAGATTTATGTTGGAAGGTCGTCCATGACCTTGCACATCTTTTCAGTGTTTTGCGCTCATACACTATGCATGAATTACGTAATCGCAACGTTTCTATTGGTTAGTTGCTTGAACACACGTAACCACCTATTGTATTTTGTCAGGTTTTGTGCACGGTCAACCCCCAAAATAGCGAACAAAAACATATATAACAAAGACCTTTGCCGGGCTTCATAACCATTTCCCTCTATTAACTATGATTAAACTGAAAACCCGTTGTAAATCCTTTTTGACACAGACTTGTTCATGCTGTAGTTTCTTGTTGTTGTTTTTTGTTGTTTCTATTTCGGCGTAGAGGGAGATCGAGCTGCATTTATATGAATATCAACACACTCCATTTATAATTAAATTTCCAGAAGTTCCTGAACGACGTCGGATATTGATGTTATATATCCACATTTATACGCATGGCTTGAGGCATGTGATAAATATTCATATCACACAGTTACGGTCTTGCATACATGATAATTGGACACAAACGTCGATGGACGAAATTCCAGTATATTACTGAATTAAATACCCTCACTTGTGCGAATTAGAACGCATTATATCATATTAAATATATTAGCTTGCACTATTTATTATTATATGCTCTCTCTCTGAAAAATACACATTATATATTATAGTTAAAGTTATCTCACACAACCTTCTTTGTAAATGTTTAGATAAACAATGTCACTGTGTTATAGCGACTTTTGTTTTCACTTTTTAAACAAGTTAATGCAATTTTATGTCAGTGGTTGGATCGGACAAGATTTTTAACATCAGTAAAATCAATGCAGAACTTAAACAAGCTACAATTAGAGTTTAAAAAGTGCAAAAGCATTGATGACAAAAATGATAAATTTAACGATTTCTTTTTGAGATCGATCTCTGCGATAAATTATTTACAACGAAAGGATATATCCGGAACATTGTTGAATAGCTTAATAAATGATGGATTGTGTAAGTCATTAATCATTGAAAGACACGAATCGCTTCACTATCAGTTGCTTTAAACATCAAACTGTTTAAACACAAAATGCCAAGATGAAAGCAATTCAGGTAAGACTAATAAATGAACTTGTCAGATTCAGTTTGATTTAACAGACACTTATATATACTGTATCAATTTTTATGTGACAGATATCCTTGGCTTTACTGTGCCTTCTTTGTAACTTTGGAGTTAAAGGTATTTATATTTCTTCTATTGCTTTCTTCCCCTTCGGAAATAATTTAGAAACTTAGATAGAAACGTCTTTCGAAAAAAAAAATTTATTAGGAGTACAACATGTTAATTTGTTAGTTAAAAGCGGCAGATGAAACGTACGAAGTGAAATATTTCAATTTTCATACCAGTGATGTGGCGATCGCTGCTTTCATGATTTGGAATTTTCTAAATCCAAGTAAAATGCTTTCTCAAGGTTTAATCAAGTAATAAACGTAAAATTAACTCCAGTTTCTAAAACAGTACATCTGATAAAGTTCATAGCTCGCCATTCTTTTGACGAGAGATGGTGTAGAAACAACCTGAGCAAGTCGCAGCTGTCATTCATGGTCGACGAGTCAGAATGACTCAGTTGCTCAAGTGTAAACGCGCATCACCATAAGCTTAAGGATATAAGCGTGACTCTACATGAAATAAGCAACGGAATTACACGATAACTAAAATATCGAAACCGTTAATGCCGTTAATAGCGCTGATTTGAAGATCTGTAGATTTAGAAGAAAGAAAAAACCAGTTTAGAAAAAAAAAACCGGTTTAGAAAATTCCTTTGTTGTTTTCGAGTGATTTGAAGTGTTGACATTAATTTTTAAAATTTGGTGATTCTATTCTTATAAACATGGAACGTTGAGTGTGATGTAGGAGACAGTAGTCTGTTTACCACTACTTGACCAAACGGTAGTTTCATTGGCTTAATGGATCACACTAAGACATCTTGTTTTGCAGTTCAATGCATTTACAAGAACCTTATACCTTCATTTGAAAATGAATTTGGATTATCCATGCTTCAGTTTTCATTTTGCTTTATTAATTCAAACTAACTTTGCTTCAGTTAAACTGTTGGTAGTCGAGTGACGGATCCAGATCAGTTTATAAAGTGCATGAGGCCCGAAAAAGTTTCGACCAGTCGAGCCTTAACTATTTTCGCCCATAAGGGGGGAGCTCGGTGCTGTCGTCATGGTTGCTTAAACTCTCTACCTTAACGAAATCTCCATATTGATTTCACTTGGCGGGATCCCCACAGCTAGTGACCCATAGAGCCACGAAAACAGTTCTAACATCGACAGGCTCTTAGTTACAGTGAATACACTCTCATATGTTTTGCATTTCTATGCCTCATTCATTCGTTACTGTTAGGAAATCCTTGTGAACGTAACGATTACAAAGATCTTCACGAAAATGGTCGCTCCGTGAACTACACCGGTGGAACAGATAAGTGCGATTACGAAGACCATAACGACGAATGGCATTACTGGTACAAAGTATCTGGTAACGCTGGCAATGCTTTAGCTTCAAAAAACCCCCTGCCCCCAACACATGCGGGACAAAGCTTCGATTGTACCTCAGAGATGACCATCCGGCCTTCAGTGATGGCGAGGTGACTCAAACAGTGTGTGTAGCTTCGAATACACAGAATAATTCATGTAATAACCAAAGGAATATACAAGTTGTCAACTGCGGTGCGTTCTACTTGTACAAGCTCGTTGAGTTAAGGAGCGGCTGCGGCGCCACTCGGCTCTATACCTGGCGTTACTGTACCAACGGGGAAAGTAAGTCATAGAGTTAGTTTAGTTTAGTTTCGTTTAATGTGTGCGCCATGATAATTTACAAATAATCTTACAGTTAAATAAAAGTTAAAAATATAAAAATAGTGGCGGGAGAGAGGAACAGAACTTTCGTTCCACTTGACACCTGACTCCTTTTACACCTGACTCCATTTACGGAAAGATCGAAGTCGACCTACCTTTCATAAGGTTTTGAAGGTTTTTATTTACTCTCCACCGTGGGGGAAATCTACGGGAACCCAATGTGGCGGGAACCAGGAGAAATATGAAAAAAAATCCCAATATTTCGTAATATTTCGCAATATGAAAAGCACAGGCGGAAGTCAAGTTGATTATCACTAAGAAAGGGGCGGGAGTTCAGATCCTAATTTCAAAGGGGCTTATTTTCGGGAGGATTTTTTAGTCTGGGATTTGGGGGCTTTATGGAGGGCCTAATTTGGGGGGCTTTATGGAGGGCTTAAATTCGAAGGGGCTCATTGTCGTAGTTTTACATACACCTTATTCGATTTACAGATAATACGCGCGGATGTTTTAAGAGTTTCGTAGTATTTTTCCGAGCCCCGCAAGCAGGGGCGAGAAAAAATGCGAGAAATGAGTAAAATATCCGCGAGTATTACCTGTAAAACCATCGAATAAGGGATTTATTATTCCACTAAATTTCGCTTGTTATTTAGAATCACAACAGGTTACTACGCCTACGGTGCAATACGGCATGCCACTGTGCAATACGCTGTCATATTTTGCGTGTTCTCTTGACCTTATATGGTCAAATGACGTGATAGTGGAATAATAATGTAACTTATTTACCTTTGTTGCGATTGCAGCGGACGATAAATGTGTTAGCGTTAACTGTCCTGCGGGTAAACTGTGTTCCCTGACAGACAATGGACACCAACATCAGTGTGTAGATGGTAAGCCCGGATACCTGTAGTTATTATTTAATATTTTTTTAGAGCGGTTTTAAATTGAGTGTCGAAGTTAATCGCAGAATTGTTTTGGTTTTACTTTACTACGCTCTGTGATTGGTTTAAAAAACTCGCGCCACCTACTTAACCAATCAGATGGAAAACCAAAACCAATCGCGACTTGGTTGTTCGCGTTTTCCCGCGCTTGGCGCCGGCTACGTCATATTTGCTTCGAGCTTTCATTTGCTCATTGCGTTGTTACGTTTGTTGTGATTGGCCATTGTAATTGTTTTTTGTTTTGGTTTTACGACATTCAATTGAAAAACACTCTATAATGAACTTCTGGATCGGCCCAATACCGCCCACACTGGACATTTCTCAAACTCATTGATAATTCATCAAGTTATAACGTGACAAAGAAAATCATAGATTAGTATTCAGGAGATATTTCTTTGTTTTCTTTTTCATACTATAGGCTGATTTAATGTTCTTCAAATATTCAGAGATCAAATTCCATAAATTTGTTCCCTTACATTGTATTGAAAAAGTTCCATAATTTGTTCTGTAAAATTGCAGGGGCACCTAGCCTGAGATCATGCTCCTGAAGAATGGAGCCTGATCTCAGGCTACAGGGGCACCCAACGGATCGTTTCGGTGGCATATCTGTTCGTAAGGCCTGTAATCGCCTCAGATATTCGGTTAAGGAAATTTCATCTCGAACTTTCTTAATATGGAAAAAAAATAATGCCTTTTGTTTTCAGAGAGATAAAAATGTCGTTTTGGGTACAGAAAAAGGTCAGCTGGGATTTTCGAAAAGGAAAAAGCAGCTCATAAATTCGGTAATAAGATTTCAATCCCTAAACTTTTCTGAAGTTTGACAGTTCAGCTAACGTATCCGAACAGATACATTTTTCTTAGCGTTTAAAAATAAGCCATTAAACTGCACAAAAAGCACACTTATAACGTAAAAACGACGTTCCGACACCTATATGAAAATGTGGTCGTTGGGTGCCACTGAAATTGCTTAGGTATATTTTTACTTTGTCGCGTGCCATATCCATGTCCACTTACACTGATGATGCTTTGTGACAATTGCTCCAACAGATAATGGGCCATGTTCACCCAATCCCTGTAAGAATGGCGGTACCTGTAATACTAACTCGGGAAGTTTCACGTGTAGTTGTCCTTCAGGATACACTGGTGATAACTGTAGCACGAGCAGTCCACAAAGTAAGAGAGCTAATTATTTTACATAAACCATAAACTATTCGCTTTTAGTAAAAATCTAGTATACTAATACAAATGAGACAATCGGGAGGGGCCGGTTGTTCGAAAGCCGATTAACGCTAATCCGGGATTAAAAGTCTAACAAGGTTTTAATTTCTCTTGTATAAAAATGTTTTTCGCCGCTAATGTTTTGTGGAGATTAAAGGGGCACTGTCACAAGGACGCATGCGCCAGTCTCGCGAGTCGAACTTGAAAAGGTTAGGCTAACTTTTTCAAGTTTGAGTTGCCAAATCCAAAATGGCGTCGACTAGTGGCGGCGGCGGACATGGTGGAAAGCGTAGTAATTCTGGGCGAAAAAGAATATTCAATACCCCGACAAGAGCCAAGAGAGAGTGGACAAAACCCCATAAACGCATTTATCTTGAAGATAACAGTTTCAAAACATGGCTTGAAGCGAAATTCGTTGCAGGTTACGAAGGATACAGTGATACGATACTGTCTTCGCGACACATTTGTTGTTGAGGAGACGAGTGATCGAAACAGATGTGACCTCAGCTGTGACCTCTCACGCGAAAACGTACAACACGGCTTTCCGTTCGAAAGGCTAAAAGCCGTTCACTACCCGAACGGTTAGCAAGCCGAACGGCTGCTACTACCCGTTCGAAAAAAATGTTCGAACTGCTGCCGCTACCCGTTCAGAAAAAAAATCTTCACCCGTTCGAAGCTAAGCCAGGTTATCCGTTGAGAAAAAATATTGAGCCGTTCGAACGGCAACGGTTATCCGTTGAAAATGTATGTACGAATGGATAAATCTAAGCTTGGCTGTCAAAAGTGCGTTGCGTTACGGCCGTTGCAAAAATATTTTGTATGCAAATCATGTTTCGGAAATATGTATGCGAACAGCGCACGCTGTTACAGTAATATTATGACTTTATCTGTTTTACATAATCGTGATTAGAAACAAAATACATGCAAATATTTTCACTAACCGTCATTATGGAATGGCGGCCAAATAATTTATGGTCGACAGGAAGTGAGCAGTTTTCGCGCATGCGAATCCGTGACATTAGTCAAAGTCGCTACTCGTATACTATCAGCCATTGGTGTGCAGTGGCTGGAGGTCGTCTACAAAATTGCGGATTCTTCTCGTTTCTCCGACGTTTTGGAGGAGAATTTGGAGTTAATACTAGACAAAACTGAAATAAAAAGAATACTCATTCTAAAACAGACAGACAAATAAGAGCTACGCTACCTGAGTGAGACCGTTAAATGATGATTGTGAAGAGATTTTTTGCCTGAGAAGAACCAGGGTAGTGGGCTCCTGGAATAGATAACTTGCATAATTATGATAATTATGATATACAACTTGCAATTTCTCAAAGCTTGCTCGATTGACCATACGAACATTTGAATTAGCACTATTATGAACAAAATATGGAGTAAAATTAAAAATAAAATGTGGCTGAATTGCGCATATTACTTCTAGTCACGGAGTCTGGGTAACGCAATATAATTATTTCCAGATAATTTGCATATTTCAGCAATTCAGTTCGGAGAGGCTACAAAAATCGATTCTGTGGACTCCTGGCTCTCAGTTTTTTGGCGAGAAAAGGACTATTATAAAAGACAATCACCAAGAAAAGGAGAAACAAGAGAATATTAGCAGTTAATCGTGCTTAGCTCCTCCTACTTTCCTCCTGCTAGTTTTGAACGTGGAACGTCTGTGGCAACACTCTTGCATTTGCGGGTTTTGCCTAAAAACTCCATTTTCTTGTGGTTGCTATTTCTAGTAAAACAAACTATTTCAGGGTGAAATAAATACAAACACCTTCAAATTGAAGAAAGCCTCAAAATAACAGTTTACTACGGTAGAAAAACACCAAAGAGGTAATAATAAACCAAACAGGAACAAGGATGGTTGAGGATGGAGAAGATTAAGACGGATTGTAAATGGAAAACTTGAAAGAAATTACCATTTTTTTCAAGATGCGCCATCCGTGACATAGCTCCTTTAAGAACAGTTTTTGTGGCCAACCAACATTAGCGATTAGTTCATAAAGAAACGTAACCGTTGTGCTGTGTAGGCGGGAGGGTGAAATTCTTAGTTAATTATCAAAGTGCAAATTTAGAAAGCTGACGTTTCGAGCGTTAGCCCCTAGCTAGTTGGAGCGCCATCTTTGTTTCTGAAGAATGGTTCTCAATCAACTACACCATTTCTGTTTAATTTCAGAATGCTCCTTTTCATCATCACATCACCGACTTTAAAGCCTCAACTGTGCTCTGTTCTGTTATAAAGCCCGCAGGAAGCGGCGCGAGCACGAAAGAAGTGCAGGGGGGGGGGGGGGGGGAGTGTTTCTCCCTACTTCTTGAGTGCTTTATAACAGAACAGAGCACAGTTGAGCCTTTTTTATTTGTTTTATGATAAAAAATCTATGATTTTCCTCACAAATTTGGCTTTATTTTAAAACAAACTCGGTGGATGTCGTGAGCATGCGTGAGCTACTCTCATAAAGCACACGCGCGCACGCTGTTTAAACCAATCAGAGCGCGTGTTATATTGGCACTTTATTTTAAATCGATTTCATCAACTCTTTAGCTTGTGAAGAAGCTCTGGGCATGGAAAGCGATGCTATCACTCACGAAAAATTACTGCATCTTGGTTCGAAAATCATCGGAGGACCTCGGGTGATTTTCGGAAATCTTCGGGTTATATTCGGCAATCTTCGTAAAGTTTCGGGTCATCTTCGAAAATCGTCCGAAGTCCTCGGGCGATCGTCGGAAAATTTCGGAGTAATTTTGCCCTCAACAAAGAAAAATTAACAAAAAATTCCCCCTGTCTAACCCAATCAGAATGCAGTAATTTTGCCCTTTTTAGATTGCCCTGGCTATGTTGCGATGGGAATGGAAAGCGGTGCTATCACTGATGGACAAATTACTGCATCTTCATCGTACGATGCCATCAGCGGCCCCAGTCAAGGCAGACTCAACGGGAATAAAGCTTGGGAAGCTGGAACCATCAATGATTTTCAATTTCTCCATATTAATTTGGATCAAGAATACAGAATCACAGGTATAGCGACGCAAGGAAGACCGGATACAAGCCAATGGGTCACCAAATACAAGTTGAGATACAGGTTTAATAATACTAACTATTTTTACAAAGACCCAGGACAAACCTCGCAAAAGGTGAGTAATACTTTCATTTATTTTGCGCGAATTAACAATTCATCTTCTCCCCGCCGTCCACGAACAGCGTCAATTAAAAATTGAATTTATATTTCAATTCAGAATCTCGCGAAACCCTAGTTCCATTCAGTTTGTCTATCAGCCTGCGCGCAGACGTCTCGTATTTCCCGGCTTGCTTCATGCGGAAAACGGACGTCTGCCTGCCTCGTCCCCAGGCGCCGTTGCGAGCGGGAAAGGGAGCGGGAAAACAGGGAGCGCGGGGCTTGAGTCCCACAACCCCACGCGCACCGCGCTCAAACAAGGAGCGACGCCTGGGGACGAGGCAGGACTTCTGCGTAACCGAATTGGAGAGAGTGACTGGGGACGAGTCAATGTCAGAACTATCCTCAGCTGAATATGTAAAGACTGTGTAAAGAAAGCGTTCAAATCCAAAGAGAACGTTTCTCCGAAAACCCAGAATTTGGGCATTTCACGCTGTTGTTTTGTAGAGGATGGCTTATATAAGAAATGTACCGAGTGTATAATGCACGTGCAGAGTCATTGTACTGCTCATGAAACCTTTAATTAATCTTAATTTTCTATTGTTAATTAATCAACCAGATTAAGTCCTCTCTAGTTTTCAAAATAATAACTGGATGTAGTTTAGTTTGTTCGGATAATGATTGGGAGTTTGACCCGTGGGGGGGAGTTCTCCCCAAACATTTGGGTGGGGGCGTGCGGCACGCTTCTTGAAACCCTTACACTATTTCAGACCAAAATATGTGATTTTCCCTACCTTATTTCAGACCTGGCCCTTAAAATTTCGGGGAAAATTTCCCCATTTTAAAGTCAAATTGGCAATTTCAGACCAGTAGGCAAAATATACCCTATTTCAGACCAAAATGGTCAAAATCTATACCCGTTTTCAGACCAAAACTGCTCAAAAATCATACCCTTTGGCGCCGCACATACCAATATAGCTTAATAAGGGAGTACCCCCCGGGGAGTTTGACTGATACCTAACTAACGTGTCATTTTTCCAATTTAGTGGTTTATTGGAAATACAGACCAGACCACTCCTGTTTATCATAAGCTGAACCGAACAATTGGCGCAGATGAACTCCGTTTTCGTCCAGTAGAATGGTCTGGCAGCATAGCAATGAGAGTGGAGATCTATGGTTGTCATGGTAACTATAGAAAATATTCCACTTGTTAATCACTCTTTGCATATTAAAGGTCTATGTCACGTGACGATATATAAAGTCATTTTTTTACGATGTACAAAATTACGTTCAAATTGAAGGAAAATAATAGTTTACTAAAGTAGAGAAACACTAAAGATGTAACAAGCAACACAAAAAGATCAAAGATGGTTAAGGAATGACGATCTTAAAAAAAAATATAGAGGATATTACACGGCGGCGCGAAGATATGAATTTTATTTTCGAGTGGTAAAAACAATATTTTACGAATGAGCGCAGCGAATGAGTAAAATATTGTTTGTACACGAGAAAATAAAATTCATATCTTCAAGCCACCGTGTCATTTTCTTTTTATTATATAGACAAAAGAAAAAAGCACAAACTTTATCGCGATCTCTTGCAGATCGGTGGCTGGACTTTCCGAATTTCTCTCCTTTCGTCTTCACTAGCAAGGAACTCCTTGAATAATTAAGTTTTCTTCTTCGTGTTAACATTTTCCTACTCCTCAGTGAACGATTTCATGTCGGCTTCAGTGAATTTCACGAATCTATCGCTCGCCATTTTTCAACCGGAGTTTGGCAGCTTTGCACAAAAAGCCATGCAAAAGCGGGAAATGACGTCAGCGATATCCTCACTAGTGAGGATATGGAAAATACGCCACTCGAGTCCCGGATGTAGTTTCGTATGAATTTTACGAGTGGTCTATTTTCCAGTAAAACACTCGTGTCTATATAATAAATAGGCTGAATGTTTTAATTGAGACACGCAAACCGTACGCGTGACGCAGCTCGTTTGTGGAAAGTGGAGTTAAGCGCCGGCCTGATAAGTCACTTAGGCTTGGTGTACGTCTGAGACGAATAATGCGTTTGTTTTATGCGGGAGTCCTCTTCCAGGGTTCCATAATCACTTGTTTTATTCTCTGATGCTATCATTCTGCAGATGCTTGTTTGTACGAACCATGTACGAATGGTGATATCTGCAACACAAACGCAACAGGAGGTTATACGTGCAGCCCGCCTCCAGGTAATGGACTTTTAATAACAAAAAATTGGGTTTCGGGATTTGGTCTTTGCTCGACACAAATGTCACAAATACGGTTGAGTATATGCTAGGTTTCAATGATAGATGTTTTCAAAATGACATAACTAACCCCTGTAGACCTATTCCTCCTTGCCCGTTAAATAATGATATCTTAGATCGACTTATTTTTCGAATTAAGGCGCAATTAACAAGGTGTATGATAAATTGGAATCCCGATTTATTTATTTATTCAATTTACACTATATTTGCTAGGACCGTAAATTAATTTGTTTAACTTTAATTATAGCTTCCTGACTACAGCTAGTCTAGCTTGCGATTATACAGCCAGGTTGGGTTGGTAGGTTGGTTGAATTGGTAGTCTTGGAATACATCTCTCATCTCTCTATACGACTAGTCTATCCCTATATGGGTATTAAAGCAAGCTACAGTACTATGCGTTTTGACTTCAACTGAGTTAAAACCAGAAACGAACTGTTTGAGAGTCCCCGCCTCTCCCCCTATCAATGTTAGAGCCTCGCATACAATCTAATGCGAGAATTAAGGTTGCTAGAAACTCAACAATGAAAAGGGGAGGGAGGAGAGGAACAAACTCGCTTACCTTCCCAACACCTCTCTCTTGGGTTGTAGGCTTAAATAATAGTCATAATAAATGTTGTTATTGATGTTGTTGTTGTTGTTATAAACATTGTTCCATCATTTTCTTGTTGTGAGAACGACAATCATGATGACCGTAGCTGGGTTATTATAATTTAGATTATCTGCAACTTTTTATACAGATGCATGTTCATCTAATCCCTGTCAGAACGGCGGTACCTGCAACGCTAACTCGGGAAGTTTCACATGCACTTGTCCTTCAGAATACACTGGTGATGACTGTAGCACGTACACGCTGGAAGGTATAACAGAGTTTGTTTGTGTGTTCGTTTGCGTGTTCACTAGTAGGCGGGTGTGGGGGATGGAGGGTGGAGGATGGAGGATGGGGGTGTGGTGGATATGGGCGGTGGGGATAGGGCTTGGTGGGGTGGGGTGGGGGATGGGGATTGGTGGGGTCAGGCATGGGGTGTGGGGGATGTGGATGGGGATTGGCGGTTGGGGATTGGGGTGCAGACGGATGGGGATGGGTGCTCCGCAGAAGTGCTCAGAAGCTTAGTCGTGGTATATTACCGTGAGCCGAGATTTGATACATTTTTGGCATGAAAAGTGAAATATGAAACATGATTTTTTTTCTCTTCGTGAAACTCTTGTGAATTACTTCGTGAAACGCTCCTGGCCGAGGGAGTTGAACTCGGGACTACCGACAGCAAAGTCAGCTAGTGGCAGGATGAAGGGCTTGAACCCGGGACTTCCGGATTACAGGACAAGCGTCCTGAACCACTCGGCCAAGCTGCCTGCATTGTATATATATTGTACAAAACTTCCGAGAAACGAGAAGAAACCGCACTTTTGTAGACGACCTCCAGCCACTGCACACTAATGGCTGATAGTATACGAGTAGCTCAGCCAATCAGATCGTCTCATTTGCATTAGTATACTAGTAGATTTTTACTAATAATATTTGTCTCGATTCCACAAACCTTTTAGGATGTGATATCCCTCTCGGTATGGAAAATGGTAAAATTACTGACGGACAGCTAAGTTCATCCTCTGTATATAATCACAAGTACAGTGCCAAGAGTGCCAGACTGCACTTAAAAGAATCACATCATAGAAAAGCCGCTTGGATTCCAAAGAAACAGGATGGTCATCAATGGATCATGATTTATCTGGATAATGAGTTCACTAGAGTTACTGGTGTAGCAACGCAAGGACGAATAGGTAAAGACAGATGGGTAACAAAATACAGACTGGTGTATTGGGGCCATCAAGTGCGCGTACAGTACTACACAGGACAGGGCCAATTTACACCAAAGGTGAATTGAATTTTTGTAATTTATCATTTTAGCGTTGCTAACTTTGTAAATTTTGTGTTCTGCCATGACCACTCAACTGAACGAAGCTTCTACAGTCAACTCTCTCTTAACCCTATTCTGCCTGGGCTTTTTTTTCGTTTCTGAGCCTGGGGGGGAGTTCCCCCCCCCCCCCCCCCCCCCTCTATGTATCTCGAAAAGTATTGATGCTATGAAAATGAAACTTATATGGTGTGTAAAGCATCCGAAAATCTTTATTTTAGTGGCAGTCACGTGTCAATTATGACGTCATAATGACGCCATACGTTAAAAAAATCCGCCATCTTGGATCCTAAATCTTGGATTTCTAAATTGTTCAGAAATGTCAGAAAATCTCCAAATTTGTTTTGAAAAAATAAAGAAAAATATAAATATGCTAAAACGGCAAAGATTTTGTAAATATTTCATCGTAAAAAGTAAAAATGTTATGAAAATTAAGCTAAAAAAACAACACATTTGGGTAAAACGATCTGTATCTCGAAAGTTATTTGTGCTATAAAAATGAAACTTATGTGGTGTATAAAGCATTCAAACATGTTTATTTTAGTGACAATCACGAATCAATTGTGATATCATATCACGCCAAAATAACGTCTTACTTTAAAAATGTCCGCCATCTTGGATCCGCCATCTTGGATTTTTAAATTGTTCAGAAATGTCAGAAAATCACCAAATTTGATTTGAAAACATCGAAAACAATATAAGGATGCAACAATTGCAAAGATTTTGGAGGCAACTATTCGTAGAAAGCGGAAATCTCATGAAAACTGAAAATTAAGCTGAAAATACCAAATTTGGCTAAAACGGCCTGTAAAAAATTGGTTGCCATGGAAACATCAAGTCACGTGATCAAAATATTGACACACCAAAATATTCCCAGATAATTGTTAGGAAAAGTCATAAAGTTTGGCTATGATTGCTTGAATGCTTTTTAAGTACGATAAACTTGAAGTCATCGCGGGCGCTTTCTGCCCCCCCCCCCCCCCAGGCAGAATAGGGTTAACGGATACCTCTATAAAACGGTCCATGCGAGCCGTTTTTCAGTCATTTTACTGCATCTAAACTCTCTATAAGCCGGACACCTCTCTAAATCCTGGTTTTCACTAGCGACGCAAGCACAAGCGCCAGCTAGGATGATTTTATATATTTTTAAATTTAAATTTATTATTTATGATATATGTCAATTTCTTTTCTTTTTATATTAATATTAGTAAATTCCGACTTATTTGTATATACTAGTTCTAAATTTATAAATGTAATTTTTACAAAGGTAATTCCTAATTTTTAGTATAGTAGGTCCACATCAGCCCTTTGGCTGCCTTTTTACCAACCTACTCATCAAATAAAGTATGTATGTATGTATGTATGAATGTATGTATGTAAGCAACATACGCAGACGCAGTAACGCGTTGATCATCAGTGCCTTTTGTTTACGACCAATCAACACGTTACTACGTCTGTGTATGTTGCTTGCGCTTGTGCCTGCGTCGCTAGTGAAAACCAGGCTTAAGGTAATTCCTTCGAAATAAAAGTTACACTGAAAAGTTTCTGAAACTTTCCCTAGTTGAACAATGCGATGTAATATTTCAAAATATTGAATAAAAAGAATAGGTCACCAGCCTCGCGAAAGAGATATAATCAACTAAAAATACCTCCAAATTCCTTACAAAATCAACCAAAAACACGTATTTTTTCACGTTTCCAGTGATTATTAATTTTTCTGCACTGAGAATTGGTCTATACTCCTTGTATAGAAAGAAGATGATTACTAGACTTAAATTTGCGAAAAAAAATGATAGGTCCCCACGCTAGCCTGCGTGCAGACGTCTCCTTTTCCTTGCTTCTCGCGGAAAAGTGACGTCTGCGAAACGGCGTTCCTAATCGTGTTCCAGCACCCTGCTGTTCGGGTTTTAAATTTCGCATAAATTTAACTTCACAGTTTTATTTACGTTTACCGTATTTACAGAGGCAGGATCTTGATCTGATCGCTTCAAGATCACAGGTCTAACAGGAGTAATACAATGCGAATTGTCCAGTGTTTCAACAGAATCCTCACGGTTGATATTCAAGTTCGACTGTTACGATTCGTCCAAAAGAATTCGCTTCTCGGCGGAGAAGCCGATGCTTCCACCCTGTCCTTTCCAAGTGTTTGGGCCTTCTTCTTTTCAGTAACTGTCAGTCCTGCCATGCAAGCTTTAGAACTGTAGTCATTTAAAAGTTCCTCTTCGATTTTTCGCAAGTTATTGTAAAGTCATCTTCGCTTCCGTAGCTTTCCAACGCATTGGGTTGTTTCCCGGTTGTTTCCAGATGTACGGCGATGTTTAGTGAAATGCAAACTGCAGAGAAAGGATTTCTTCATAATCTTTAAATTCTCCGCAACATTGGTTAAGATTTGTTTGTCGTTATGATTCACGATCGGCGAAAAACACAACACACAATCACACGACATCACCGAACATCGCCGACATGATTTAGCTCCGTTGAATTCATGCAGCATAAATTATCTTGAGTATTTCGGACGATAGCCAATCCGAGTTGATTCAAAACAATGCCTACTGTCAAGCAACCAATCAGAGCGCGGTCCCCGAATTCTGGAGAAACAGCGGGACACTGGAACACGATTAGGAACGCCGTTTCGCAGACGTCACTTTTCCGCGAGAAGCAAGGAAAAGGAGACGTCTGCACGCAGGCTATCCCCACGCTCGTTTACGAGAAAACGATCATTTACCTCTCTGGCGAGCATTGCCACAAAGAAAAAGCCGCCATGTTTTTAATGTGCGCGCGCTAATTACGCGCGAAATTATGCGCAGAAAGGATGCGCAGTGCAATACTAAGGAATGACCTTAAGGGGGTGATTACATGGCAAATTTCAGCCCGTAGGTTAGGGGGCTGGAATTTTGTTGCGATTACATGACGAAGTTCAGCCCGGACTCGTCAACTATCACATTATAGAAATCTCGAGCTCATAACCTAAATTAGAAAAATCTACTAGTATAATGCAAATGAGACAATCTGATTGGCTGAGCTACTCGTATACTATCAGCCATTAGTATGCAGTGGCTGGAGGTCGTCTACAAAATTGCTGTTTCTTCTCGTTTCTCCGACGTTTTGGAGGAGGATTTGGAGCTAATACTAGACAATTGTGATTTTTACTAAAATAATTAGATTATTCGCTCTCAATTTCTATGATGTGATAGTTGATTCAGCCTACGGCCTCATCAACTATCACATCATATAAATCTCATAATCTAATTGTTAAATAGTCACGGCAATGAGAAAACCAGCCAGATTCGCGGATTTGCCGTATATCAAGATGAGTGTATACTTATTAAGAAAGATAAAGTTCCTTTTCAGGAGATGATAAACGGGATAAATTTTATCAACCCTTTCACTTCCAGTGCTAAGTTCAAAAGTGAGGAAAAAATCTTGAATTTCACTTTGTAAAATTGTAAAAAAACAAACAGTACCACTGCTCAATAGCTTTCATTTGAATGGTCATACACTAGGAATTAACCCCAAACTCAAAAGCCACATTCATTGACTCAAATTGACTCTGGGAGAGAAAGGGTTAAAGCATCATATAAATATACTTTTTTAAATCCTTAACAATATACTCTCTTACAATTTAGGAATTTGTTGGCAACACAGATCGTGACACGGTTGTTTATCATGACCTCAAGCCATCAATCAAGGCAAATTTTATTCAATTTCGTCCATTGACATGGAATTCAGACATAGCCATGAGAGTAGAGCTGTATGGCTGCAGAGGTAAGCTCTTCTGTTTTACTTACCATTTCGATTTATAAAATGTGTTCAGATATAAGCAACGCTCTGTGATGGGTTGTGTAACCGTTTTAGAACCGGGGGGAGGGGTACTCGACAGACGATCGGGTAGGGAGGTGTGACCGGGTCGCTCATACCCTGACCCTGTTTAAGACATAAATCTCTGATTTTCCTACCCTTTTTTAAGACAGATTTCCGCTTTTTGAAACCGGCCAGTCTAAGACATTTAACCCAAAATCACACCATGTTTAAGACAAGAGTAGAATAGTGATTACAAATCTATTTTAAGGTCATTCCTTAGTATTGCACTGCGCATCCTTTCTGCGCATAATTTCGCGCGTAATTAGCGCGCGCACATTAAAAACATGGCGGCTTTTTCTTTGTGGCAATGCTCGCCAGAGAGGTAAATGATCGTTTTCTCGTAAACGAGCGTGGGGACCTATCATTTTTTTCCGCAAATTTAAGTCTAGTAATCATCTTCTTTCTATACAAGGAGTATAGACCAATTCTCAGTGCAGAAAAATTAATAATCACTGGAAACGTGAAAAAATACGTGTTTTTGGTTGATTTTGTAAGGAATTAGGAGGTATTTTTAGTTGATTATATCTCTTTCGCGAGGCTGGTGACCTATTCTTTTTATTCAATATTTTGAAATATTACATCGCATTGTTCAACTAGGGAAAGTTTCAGAAACTTTTCAGTGTAACTTTTATTTCGAAGGAATTACCTTAACTACAGCTTTATGGAGTCACTTAAGGCCAGATAAGGGAGTACCGAGTACCGCCCCCCTCGCCCCCCCCCCCCCCCCCCCCATTTTAGAACAGCTGATGTAAACACGGGTATCAGCCTCACGCAACATTTTGTAGGCTTTATTTTTTAAAAGAAAGAAAATGGCCTCATTGTGCTCACGTAACCTGATGCAAACTCAGTTTAGGTTTACATAAACTTTCGATCTCTCGTGTTTGCACCATGCACATGTGAACGCGTGCCATTGTATCTATTTGGCTTAAAAGGTATGCATCCTGAGATTGGGGAATATTGAGACGGTTTACGAAAGGCGAACGTGAGAAATCTCATAGAGTGGACATGAATGGTCCCTCAAAATGTTCAAGTGCTCGCAAAATTAGGCTTCTGCTCGAATTGCTCGCAAAATTTTAGTGGGTGCTCCGGCTCGTGCTTTGCTCGTACAAGTGCTCATGCTTGGTTTTTGGTAATGGTAGCTTTGTGCAGAGTGCTCGTTGCTCGCAAGGCTAACTTTTATCAATGCTCGTGCTCGCAAAGAAAAACGCCGTGCTCGCATGCGAGAGGACCATTCGATACCCCTTCATAGGCTATTCCAAATTTCTTGTTTCGTAATCCGTCTTAATATTCTCCATCCTCGACCATCCTTGTTTTGCTGTTTTGGCTTATAATCATGTACTCTTTGGTGGTTTTCTACCCTTAGCTAGTAAACTATCATTTTTAGGCTTCCTTCAAGTTTAAGATGATTTTGCGCATTGCAAAAATGACTTAAAATATTGCAACTCGCGTGGGAACTCTTAACATTCCCTTCCTGTCACTTGTACTTATAATAACTTTCTTGTTATCATTGAAACATCTGCAGATGCATGTTTGTACAAACGGTGTCACAATGGTGGAACCTGCAACAGTAACTTTACAAGTGGAGGCTTCACATGCACTTGTCCTGCAGGATACAATGGCGATACCTGTGCCCTAGGTAATGAACTTTTCCAGAAAGAAGGAAAAACATTTTAAAACGCGTTCCCTTGCGCCGGGAAATAACGGATCCCATTACCGTGGTATATTGTTCAGTCTTTGCCTTCTTACGCGAAGCATTACTTGATTGAACCCTTTCACTCCTAGAGTCAAACCTTGAGTCAATAAATGTTTTTGTACCTTTTGCGTCTGTGGATGAATCCCTAGGTGTGTGACCATTCAAATGAAAGCTATTGAGCAGTTCTTTCATGAGGTACTGTTTATTATGCTGTACAAGGTGGTTCTAACTTTTAAGTCTGTGGATGAAACCCTAGTGTGTGACCATTCAAATGAAAGCTATTGAGCAGTACTTTCATGTGGTGTTGTTGCAAAATGAAATTCAAGATTTTTTTCCTCAGTTTTGAACTTAGCACTCTTGGGAGTGGAAGGGTTTTACCAAGAGTGCAAAAGGGCTTGAGCTTTTATCAGCACTGTACTGAGTTACGAGTGTCAAATTAACTCACAGTAGGGATGGTTATTCTAGTTTTTCAATTGAAGAATTGACTTATTTGTTTTCAAAATTTGTCATTGAACATTGCCTATAGATCGTTTTCACCAAAATAACAAGATCGTTTTGCGTGCATCAACAAACTCAGAGACAAACTCAGAGATTGTAGAGTATATTCCCCAAGTTTTGATATGGCAGTGGTCATTGCAACGACGTTCTTGGGAAAACAATATTCGGAACATTGCAGAACTTAGTATGGGTCCGCCATATTGGTGTACCACTTTGGTACACCAATATGGTGGCTATATTTATTAGCAGATCTGAAAAGTCTTTTAAAAGTGCGAAAATATTGGTTTCTGTAACATTTCAGGTCACGTTGAGCCAGGCCGTCTCAAATTTCAAACCGTCAAAACGAAGCAATCTGCTGGCACAAAAATTTCCCCAGCAACTAATGACACTGATATATAGAATATAATGAAAGAACCTGCCTCCTCCACAGGCTTTTCGCGAGAGCGCGAAGCGCGATTAAACCGGGCGAGCGAGCGCGAAGCGCGAGGGAGCTTGGAACGAGCGCGAAGCGCGAGAGCGGGGGATGATGGGAAGGAGAAAAATCGGAAAGCGAAAGCCTGCTAAATCGTGTGTCGAAATGCTGCGAATGTGATCGAAAATGTGAGAATCACGTATTTCTACAAAAATGGCAGAGTTTATTGAAGACTAAGCCCCCTTACCATCATTGGAAGAGTTTTTGGTCGATTCAGTCGATGATTTGGATGTTTCCATTGGAGAATTGTCGATCGACGGTACGTGTGATAAATTGCCATCTTTAAACGTGGTTTGTTTATTATTGGAGTTTAGATGCGTGTTTGACGCTGATTTATATCTTGGCAGCTTCCTCGGCATCTCTGGCAGCAATTTTAATGAAAACGTCCCCGCTACCAACGTCAAGAATAGCATTGTCTGGGATCTGTTGAATGTGAATTCGAAAGCGAGAAACTAAAATTAACTCATGCATATATCAATAAATTGTTATGGCAATTAACGTGTTGAAGCCTTTGAATAAAGCGCCCAAGCGTAAAATTAACATGAATTATGTATGCACTATTAGATTTCCATTTGGAGATGGCAGCGATGAATTTCAAGGATTCTTGTCCATGTAAATACTGCATTTTACATGTGGCTTTCGCGGGATCCTTCGATTTTGCCTCCTTCTTGTGCATGATGCGAAAATGGTGGCCTATGCCGGTTTTTTCAAAAAATAAAACTTTGTCTTTCCGGACAGACGATTTTCCCGGCCAGAAAAGCTTCGTGGAAGGGCCTAGGGAAATTTAAAAAATTTATTGCGTGGTCCGCCATTACAGAGTCCGCCATCTTGGATGCAGGATTTGCCAGTCGCTTCGCCTTTCCTCTCCTTCCCATCGTTCCCCGCGCGCCCCGTTCTAAATTATCCCCGCGAGCGACTGGGGACGAGGCAGTGAAAGAACAGCTTTGCAGGATCAATAGTTTTGAATTTAGAATTTTGATGACGTCACGTGAAAACGATCTATAGTCGAGAGGACAAGTTACGACCTCACAGATAAAAGCCTTCCAAAGCGGCGGGGATATTTTGCAGGTTGCAGGTCAACTGCTAACCCAAACCCCAACAATTAGGCTAACCAGACTAGGCTAACCTTCAGTTAGAATTAGGCTAACCTTCAGTTGGGCTAAGTTAAGCTAATTGGGCTAACCATGACGCCATTCTCTGCCAAACCGCGTGTGTAATGTTTCTAAAAGTAATCTCAACCTGCAACCTCCAAAATATACCTGCCCCTTCCAAAGCATTTGAACATGTTCCAATTTGTCAACAGGTGATCCGTGTCCAAAATGGTTTCCTTGTCAAAATGGTGCTACCTGCTCACCTATCTGGAACTGGCCGCATTTTAAATGCAGTTGTCCTTCCAGATACATTGGTTATAAATGCGAAACCAAGCTAGGTAATACATGCACTTCACAGCCTGCACGCCTTGTTGCAGTTACTGCAACATAGTCTGTCCGTCTACGATTGAACTGCATAGCCACAGCAGACGCTGAAGCTCCAAAATTACATGACTGATCATTGATCGGCGCAGCATTCCAGCATTCTCCCCATACAGAACAACACTAACAAAAACAGCGACAACAACAAAGCCAACACCAACAGCTTAAACAACATGAGCAAAAACATAAAAGGCCCCCTACTTTTAATATTTCTTAATTTAAACATTAAATAAAATTTTTGATGCTGATCCAATAGTATACCACTATATTCAAGAAAACGGTTTGGGTGTTTTCGAGAGAGAGTCTAAAATTTGTTGTGCTAAAATTATTATACAAAACGCAGCTAAAGAAAGAACAACTTGGAAAAGGAGAATTGAAGACCCTATTATCCACCAGGAGAGAAACTACAGATGATGACGATGACGATGACGATGACGATGACGACGACGACGACGATGTCGACGACGACGACGACGATGTCGACGACGATGTCAACGACGACGACGACGACGACGACGACGACGACGACGACGACGACGACGACGACGACGACGACGACGACGACGACGACGATGACGATGACGATGACGATGACGATGACGATGACGATGACGATGACGATGACGATGACGATGACGATGACGATGACGATGAGAGGATGATCTAAGACAATGATTCTTCCATACATGGACGGGGGGGGGGGGCGGGCTTATTATATCGAAAGGAATTTTAGCGTCTGAGATTTGGGAGGCCTTTTTTTCCGGGGGGAAATAATTATAGGAATTTTAAGGTAGCCTGCTTGCACTGATCCAAAAACATGTTTTGTTCTTTTAACAGCTGATCCTTGTTCTCCCAGTCCTTGTTGGAATGCCGGCACGTGCTCACCTGTCAGTAACTGGCCGTTTTTTAAATGCAGCTGTCCTTCCGGATACATTGGTTTTAACTGTGCAACCCAGATAGGTAATACAGTTCACCTACCACGCGGTATTATTTAACAATTATCCTGCTAAATCGGACGGAATATATGATAATTAGCCCAAGTGAAACTAATTTCCACATGAACCATTGTGCACCAGGACATGGTTTTGAAACAGAAGCTAAAGGGAACTCGAAAATGGCCCGAATTACGACCTAAATTTTCAAGTTCGTCGTCTCAATCTTCCCCCATCTTTTAAACTACCTTGTTTCTTTTTGGGAGGCTAATTATTACCTATTTGGAGTAATAAAGTTGATAAAGGGAAATGGTTATGAAGCCCAACAAAGTTCTTTGTTCCATGTTTTTGCTCGCGTTTTTGGCCTTAACCGTGCACAAAACACAATAGGCTTTGAATTTTGTCCGAGTAACTAACCAATAGAAACGTTTCGGTCACATACAGTGGAACCCCGCCTTACGACCACCTCGTTAATACGACCACTTTCTTTTGTCTGATGCAGTCATTTTCTTATTTAAGAACCCCTTTAATACGACCACCCCATTAATGCGACCCTATTTTGCTGGCCCGTTAAACAAACATGATCGTGGACCTTCCGACATACATCTTGGCATCTTTGTTGCTTCTTCGAAGTAAATTGCCGGCCTTCGATCATAACCACTGAAAAAGCAGTCTAAATGGTGACATAGCTCGTTTCAAAGAAGCAGTCTGACCAGTTTGCGATTTCTCAACAGCTGATCCATGTTTGCCGGATCCTTGCTTCGATGGTGGAACCTGTACAGCGGCCAACAACATGATAGGCTTTACATGCAGCTGCACAACAGAGTCTACTTACAACTGCGCTGCTACACCAGGTAAAACGCATTCCAATATCATTAAAGGGACACTGTCCTGATTTTAGCATGATTTGGGGAAGCTCAGAAACATATCTAGATCATGGGAAGTCGCACAATAATGGTTTGATTCTGTAGAATAGCACTCGACAGATGACAGGAACCCATTAGGAAGTGAGGATGGCAAACGACAGCGAGGATGGAAATGGATTGCAATATGGATTTTTGAAAAAACGTCAGGATATCAGTTTTTCAAAGTTTCAAATTTGGCTTGGAAATCTTTGAAATTTTGCAAAACCGTTTTTGCATTATGGATTTCCTTGAAGAAATTGCTTTTTATCATTTAGTTAGAGTTTATTAAGTTGTTATTTCATAGATTTAGGGACCATTTCATGCATTTATAACAGTTTTGAGCAAATATGCCGGAACAGTGTCCCTTTAACAACAACTTTATTGTGTAGGGCAGACATACTTTAACACTTTTACTCCCAGAGTCAAACCGTGACGGAGGATTGAATACCTGGTCAAGAGGCGCTACTGAACTCAATATTTACGGGTTAAATTTCGCCAGCCATATGCGGTTACTGAACGCCCATGTCTTTATATTCCCTGATACAATGCATGGATAGCAAACATTGTTTGGCTTTAGCTTGTCGAAGTACCATAACTAAATTGTCCTGCATTTAGTATTTTATAGATATTTTACAGAAATTTTACAAATATTTTACATATATTTTATAGATATTTTATAAATATGTTAAATTTATATTTTAAAGATATGTTTGAGTTATTTTATGGATATTTTATTTTATAGATATTTTGTAGATATTTTATAGATATTTTTTAGATATTTTATAGATATTTTCAGTATTTTATTATCTTGGCCCACTTGGATTTCATTGACGTTAGAATGATTTGTCAACAGCTGATGCGTGCTTGCCCAATCCTTGTGAAAATGGTGGTACATGTGCTCTAGAAAGTTCTAACCTAGTAGGGTTTACATGTAGCTGTCCCCCCGGATATATCGATTATAACTGTGGATTTCCACAAGGTAATTAGCCTGCGTGCAGACGTCTCCTATTTCCTTGCTTCACCCTTTTCCACGTGAAGCAAGGAAATAGGAGACGTCTGCACGCAGGCTACAAGGTAATACACATTGTCAAAAAAGTAGCTTAAAGATGATTTACAGTCTGTACTGCGCAATCTCCACCTGCAATGTTTACACGAGTCTCAGCATACCGTGAAGGAATGTTTACTAGCCAAAATATAAATTCCGGGACAAACTTACCTTTTCCTTCATCCTTGCCAGACAATAATAACGAGTAGAAGAGCCTCGACGTTATCCCAAACCGACGTCTCAGCTCATCGAGCGTAACAATACAATATAATACTTTAATTTGACACTCCCCTTACGGGGCTTTTCAGTGACAATAAAATTACAGTAAAAATTACAATTTAAAATTATGATAAAAATTACAATGATAAAAATCGGATAAAATAAATCACTCCTAATTAATTTATCAGTTAAAAACTCCTCCATTAATTTTGATTTTAAGTGAAATTTAAAAGATGAAATAGTTTTAACAGTAACGACCCGTAATGACGGACTCAAAAACGTTCCCTCTTTTTCCTTTCTATCATGGCAAAGAATGAGGGACATTTGAGCCCGCGCAGCGGTACGCGGCTTC
Source organism: Desmophyllum pertusum (assembly GCA_029204205.1). Lineage (NCBI taxonomy): Eukaryota > Metazoa > Cnidaria > Anthozoa > Scleractinia > Caryophylliidae > Desmophyllum > Desmophyllum pertusum. The sequence continues at coordinate 247,676 of MU827340.1, read as the reverse complement.
CTCCATAATAACAAAGAAACCAATATGGCGCGCGGCAAATATGAGTACTATGGCGGCCAAAAGCGTGATTCTCTCAGGCCGGCAAGCTATTCACAGCTTAATTATTTTTCGTCTGTCGTTTACAATATCATTTGACTGTTATAATTTGTTATTTATAGTGAAAATGACTACATGAACTCCGTTAACTCGATCGTACGGACCATCCCGAAATTATGTATTTTGTATTTCCCGCAGAATTTTCCTTTCATTCTCAGTCTTACTCGGAAAACTTTATTCAAAAAAGTCCTGGGGAAAAGAAGGGAGGTTACCAAGTGAAATGAGATCAATATGGCGAATGTTTTTCACGAAACCTACAGATGTGAGAGAAAAGACTTACACTTAAGGTGACAAAAACGCCTTTCTCCGCGCTTGTTCTTAGGACATGGAACTGGAAAAAAGCCAAACTTCAAAGCAATTTACCGTGGTGGATCCAACATTTCATGGAAAATCGTTTTAATCAACGTGGATGACATTGTTTACTAGTAATACTTTCGATTGATACGGGTGAATTTTCAAGCGCTGTGGATTACTGCGATCCATTTTGCGAAGATGATTTCAGTGATTTGACCGGAATTGCTATTCTTTCATACTGTTGGTAGTCAGGAAAAGATCCATAACTTAAAACGCATTTACCGTGGAGAATAAGTCTTCAAAAATGGTGATTTTTGTGTCAGAAAACGGTCATCGGTGTCAAATGCCAGAATCCGATTGATACAGGTGGAAAAGAAGGGAACATAAAGCGGTAAGTCAAAATATTTATTTAATTTCATACAAGCTTCTCTATTCAGTCCGACATGTTTTTTACCGTTTATTTACAATCTAGTTCCCAGAGCCCGCGCGTGCGTGTCCCTCATTCTTTGCCATGATATACATGTAGAAAGAGAAAGAGTGAAACCAAAACTTGCTGAAATTGCTTGAATTTTTGTTTCTTGTTCGTATTTATAGCTCCTAAATACGTTCGTTATATTCCCATACAAACCCGTATATTTTAACGCTATTTCACAATACGACACTCACACAATGCTTGTGAGCTTGGGAACCTGTGCTCAAACATTTTTTTTATATTTCCACAGGTGACCCATGTTCGCCCGATCCTTGTCTGAATGGTGGGACCTGTTCAGCTGATCCCAGTAGCCTGTTGGGCGGGTTTAAGTGCAGTTGCTCTTTGGGATACATCGGCTTTAATTGTGGCGTTGAGAAAGGTGAGTAAAAGTTATGACGTCACAAAAATTAAATTTGGGGTAACCCAAAAAAGTCATCTTTTTCTCTGCAAAAAGTCCTTACCAAAATCTTCCACCCAAAAAAAGTCACCACAAAATTTCTAACCCCAAGAAAGTCCTCAGATCGCAAATTTCAAACCCCAAAAAGTCTTCGAGCCTCCCCGTCACTATTATACCCTCTCTCCCATCCCCCCATCCCCCCATCCCCCCCCCCCCCCCCCACCGGGCTCTTGGCCCTTGTGTTTGAAACTGATATTACTACAATCTTGCATGGACAAAACTGTTGGGACATTAACCAAATTTCAACCCAATTAAGTTCTCCAGCCTATTTGTTCCCCCTCCTCCCCCCCCATTAAATGTTGTCGCGTTGTGAAAACGACGCAAGATGAATTGGCAGCCCTATGAAACAATAATGAGCAGGGGGAGACGGGGATAAAAATGTTTCTACCCATGTATGATGTACCCTTGTCTCAACTGGTTTTGTCCATGATTGTAGTAACACTACTTAAAGCTGACCATAGTTTTGATTCGATTTCTCAACAGCTAATCCGTGTTTAGACAATCCTTGCAAGAATGATGGAGCATGCGCAGTGACGGATAGCCTGCTAGGATTTGAGTGCAATTGTAACTTCAGAATATCTTGGATTTAATTGTGGCACTCTGAAAGGTGATAAACATGTTTCTAAAAGCTCCCTTTACCTGGGAAAAACTCTACTTTGCAAATATATGTACTTTTTGCCGCGCGAAGGAGATTCACAGAGGATCAGTCGATTGAACGTCAGAATATTTTGATTTTAATTCATATTCTTAAAAGATATTTACATACCTTTTAATGCCTAAGAAAAACACTACTTTGCAAATACATGTACTTTTTGCCGCGCGAAGGAGATTCACAGACGATCAGCGTCAAAACGTAGCTGATAAACCAAAAGGTGACACAAGCAAGTATGTGTACAACAACAGAAACGTTTTGAAGAATTTGATTTTCTTACTGACGAAATCAAACAAAGTACTCTATATTTCAACCATCACATGGATTTTAAAAACGTTAAAGTTGTTGGACGTGAGGTCAATTACCACAAGCGACTCTTTCTTGAAGCCTGCATGGCACTCTACGACAGACCCTGACGCTGGGAACGATCACATCATTATCCCAGAGACATACAAATGCATGCATCGCACGAGCGTGAGCGATTCACAGAATAACGTTTTAGCACAAGCCTCGCGCTACGTTTATTCAGATAACGTGTAACAACGGTCCCATCTTCATTACTGATGAAGGCTTAAGCACTTGCCGAAACGTCTATACAACAATGAAAAGAGTCAGTGATTTTCAATTTAAACTCTATATTCCACTGTACTACATAGATTCTGATTTCTCAACAGATGATAAATGTAAACCCAATCCTTGTGCAAATGATGGCAACTGTACCAGGGCCCGCGATAATCCGAAAGGTTTTACATGCAATTGCACTTCAGCATACACTGGTGATATCTGTGAGAATAAAATAGGTGAGACAAAGACCTCTGCTCCTAGTAAAAATCCTTAGCTTTATTTCCATCCATCCAAACATACACTTAGTTCATTTCAGACGCGCGCCAGTCAGAATGTTATATTGAGTGTCAAAACTTTGACATCCAAAAGAACGATCTGGATCTTACGTATGAAGCCTCAAATAATATTAAAATAATAATATTATAAATATCCAGCCCTGGCCATGAAATCTCAATCTACACGTGCACTCAATGTATGGAAGTGTAGAAACATTGACGGGGCCACGAGGCCATTGTCATTCTTTATTTAGTTCTACACTTGTATGGAAGTGGTCGAATAGTATGACAAACTGTGATCGCTGATTGGTGCATTTCCTATGATATGATGAGTGCGAGAACTTTTCTTTTCTCCTCCATCCGTGTTACTTTATAAATATTCCTCTTTTTTCTTTGATAAAAATAGTAAATGTTAAAAACTCGGTCCAATAGCAGGGGCGCCCACCTGTAGGTGTCGGGACGTCGTTTTTACATCTATCTTTCTTATTTCTCTATTTCTCTTAATCCGTATCGTTTATTTGCTTTAGTTCATGGTAACTGGAGTGTTTGGTCTCCATGGCCTAACTGTAACAAGCCGTGTAATAATGGAAGCAAGACAAGAAAGCGCCTGTGCAATAACCCTGAACCAGCTTTTGGCGGGAAAGATTGCGACGGTCCAGCAATTGACTCCGAGCCTTGTAATTTTCACACTTGTCCAGGTATTTATACCTTTTTCTCGTTTTTACTCTGCGCTTTCAGTGGCGGATACAGGGGGAGGGTCGGGGGTGTCCGGACTCCCCTGTCAGACCTTAGGGGTTTTTTGCTTTACCTATTATCCATAGCAAAACCATCTCCAGAATCCACCAAAATGCACTTTTCAGAGCCTAAAATCTCAATTTTTTCTATGGGAGGCCCACAAACACCCCCTCTGCGCCTTTACTACTGCCGTCTACTTCCAAAAATTTTCCTTCGATCTACTTCACATTTTCTGGAAAACCCTGGGACCCCCCCTATCAAAAAATCCTGGATCCGTCTCTGGCTTTCTCTTCCAAGAGCAATGAAGTTCAAAATTGACTAAAATCTAAAATGCATTTTCGCAAAATGAAGAAAAGATGTTGTTTTTCTTTGCAGAAAAGTCGTGAAAATTGTTTATCTTTTTTGCCTTTTTTTCAGCTGAAGAGATAAACTACAACGTCAAGTTAACAGACGAAGTCTGGAATAACAAACTTGCCAACCCAAATACTAAAGACTACACGGACCTTAAGGATAAAATCAAAAACGATGTAAAGCTTTGTTTCGGTTGATTTCGATTTCATTTCAGTGATCCTGACTACACGGACTGGACTGCACTACTGCACTTGACTATACGGTACTGTACTGGACTGCACTGGACTGCACTGGACTGCACTGGAATGCACTGGACTGCACTGGAATGCACTGGAATGCACTGAACTGCACTGAACTGCACTGAAATGCACTGGAATGCACTGAACTGCACTGAACTGCACTGAACTGCACTGGACTGCACTGGACTGCACTGGACTGCACTGGAATGCACTGGACTGCACTGGAATGCACTGGAATGCACTGAACTGCACTGAACTGCACTGAAATGCACTGGAATGCACTGAACTGCACTGAACTGCACTGAACTGCACTGGACTGCACTGAACTGCACTGGACTGCACTGGACTGCACTGGACTACACTGGAATGCACTGAACTGCACTGGAATGCACTGGAATGCACTGGAATGCACTGGAATGCACTGAACTGCACTGAACTGCACTGAACTGCACTGAACTGCACTGAACTGCACTGGACTGCACTGAACTGCACTGAACTGCACTGGACTGCACTGGACTGCACTGGAATGCACTGGACTGCACTGGACTGCACTGAACTGCACTGAACTGCACTGAACTGTACTGCACTGGAATACCGCACTGGAATGCACTGAACTGCACTGAACTGTACTGCACTTGACTATACTGTACTGTACTGGACTGCAATGGACTGTACTGGACTGCACTGGAATGCACTGAACTGCACTGAACTGTACTGCACTGGACTATACTATACTGTACTGGACTGCAATGGACTGCACTGGACTGCACTGGAATGCACTGAAATGCACTGAACTGCACTGAACTGTACTGCACTTGACTATACTGTACTGCATGCACTGGAATGCACTGCACTGTAATGCACTGGACGTTTAAGACCAGTTTGCACGACACAAAATCGAGAAGCATGCTTGTAGTGAGCAAAGCACGCTTCGTAGTTTACTAGAAACCAAATGAGCGGAATCAAGGAACGATTCATAACTGATGCACCCGTACGCCTTTAAATTTAATCCTAACAAGTACATTTGTTGCTTGAAAAGTAGCAACAAATAGGGATGCCGTTAGTGACGGCGTTTCCTTGAAGAAAGAGGTTTGGGTCCAATGACAATTAGCTGGACATGCTTTTTTAACAAAACAAAGTAACAAATGACATAGCATTTGATATTTTGAGGTTATTATTCCGGTATGGGTCTTCCCTCTTCGAGGACAGTGTAAATCTGAGTTGGTTTGCTGGCAAAAAGTACAAATGTATGGAGATTAGACAGATTATTATTCATTGATTTTATGTCCGATCTCTGATGACTATAAATTAGAAAACCAAAACCGAAGGTTATTTGTATAAATCGGTATAAATTCATTGCTGTGAGTACTGGTAGTCACAAATGGAATGATTGGACCCTTCGTTTGGTTGGTTTGGGTGTGTGTGTCTAAGTGGAGAAGAGGGACTTTTACATTACTGTATTACACATTTTAAGCCACCAAATATTTATATTCTCTACATATATTATTTTTATTCCATATCATTATAAACAGTAAAAGATACAACATCTTGTGTGCTGGTGAGGAGGACACAAATACTTCGCATGGTTTTCACAGGAATCATTCCGTTTTCTAGAGTGGAAAATAATAATATTGTTCAAATGGTATACAACTTTATTGCATTATAAAATTATTAAAATCAAGAGAGGATGATACATATATTTTTTTAAAAATGCTTGCCCGTTTAATTCCTGAAATATTGTAGCGTTCTGCTTAGCGAAGAATGAGCACAAAGACACGGAGAAATTCAATTTAGTATCATTCTTGTAATCTCCAAACATAACCACAACAACTGCGCATGCCTCTCCTAAAACTCAATACGGCGCATGCGCTACACAGCTCCCCCTCTTAAAGTAGCACTGTCCACAGTGCATCGGGACTACTAACAAACTGGAACTAACAAAACTAACACGCCTAAGGGCCGCAATTAGAGACGAACTAGTAACTTAGTTAAAGAAAGGTTCAGTTCAAGTCTCGTTCAATCTAGTGCCACTCAGTTATACTTCGTCTCCGTAAATCAACTCAATTAATGTTTTAACGTGTTAACCCATTCTCCAAAACGTTCAGGGGCCTTCACCCTTCTTCTTCCTTGGACCTCTTTGTACTCCTTCTACCACTGTCTCCGCAAGTGGGTCTTGTTCCATGGCCATGTCGGCTCCACCATCATTACTTGATTCTGTAGCCCCACAGTCCGCAGGAACCTCAGCATTCTGCAACCCATCCTCTTGCTCGGGACGGACATCATCCTCTCCGTCTTCTAACTCCTCCACTGAAGCTTCCGACTCCACATCGGAATGGTGTATGCTTGGTTCGCCATCAGGTGAAGACTGGATTACTCCATCATCAACAACCACCTGCTCTGGAGCAGCAACACTCTGCACGACTTCGGATTCATTTAGCGGAGGGGGAGCACAAGCAGATATCCAACTCTTAAGAGGTGGTCCCAGATAAGCTTCAGCCTGTCCGAATGCACTACCTTGGGCTTGGCTCTCTGTGACTTTTGGATACGGTAAACCACATCTGATAAGGCAGCAGTCACGAGGTACGGACCCTCCATGGACAGTCAAGCTTTGGGTTTTCTCCCCTTCTTACGTCGTACTTGATGCAGCCACACGCTGTCACCCACTTGGAAGGGTTTTCCAGCCATCTTCTTGTCGTAATTTCGTTTCTGGCGCACAGCAGCTTTCTTCAGTTTTTGACGTGCACACTCGTGCGCAGTAGCCAACCTCTGGTGCAAGGCTTGTGCATAATCGGTGACCGGACTCGGAGTATCTGGGGGAGAACTCCGTAATAGCATCCAACGGCACTTCGATTTCTCTTCCTAACATCAGTTCGTTGGGTGTTGACCCAGTGGAGTTCGTGAACGGAAGACCGGTAAGCCATCATACATGTGGGTAGCCTGAAGATCCCAATCTGCTTGCCTTGTCATTTAACTTTCCTCTAAGCATCTCTATCAACGTGGCGATTGTATCTTTCAACTTGCCCATCCGATTGGGGGTGTAAGGGTGTTGTCCTAGTCTTTTCAATGTCTAGACAGTTTACAAACTTCCGCCATGACCTTTGATTCAAAGTTTCGTGCCCTGATCACTATGGAGTTTGTCGTGGCACGCCAAACCGACAAATGAACTCAGACACCAACTTTTCTGCAACAGTTGGGGCAGTCTGGTCAGGAATGGCATAACCTTCTGTCCATTTAGTAAAGTAATCAGTTACAACAAGCACGTATCGTGTTCCGCTGGTCGTTAATGGCAGGGGACCGAGTATATCCATTGCAATCCTCTCGAGGGGAGCACCCACGACATACTTGTTTCAAAGGAGCGCGCCGTTTTCGTCCGGAAGTCTTCTTTGCACCACAATCATGACATCTGGTGACCCATCTGTATGTCTGCGAAGTCCAGACCAGGCCAATAATAGCGCTGTCTAAGAGAACTGAGAGTTTTGTTAACTCCTCTATGGCTTGCTGTCGTATGGTTTGTGGTGGGCTTTGAGGGCAGTCTCTCTCAAACTCTCTGGAAGTACAATTTGGTATGTTACCCTGTCACCACTATCACTCTCCCATCTACGACATAATACTCCGTCTTGGAGGGAAATGGAGATCCCATTGTGACCAAAGTGCTTTCAATGTAGGACTTTTATCTGAGACGTCCGGCCATTGTGAGCGTTCCTTAGCAGACTTCTTTCAGCTCAATGAAGGTCTTCCAAAATGGGATCTACTGACTGTTTGTTGCTTTAGGTACTCCGTTGTCCACATGGGTTCTAATTTCACCACTTCACATTTGTTCTGCAGGGGGCGACTGGTTGTAGGTGCCCCTATTAGTTCTTCTTCCACTTCGGTCTGTGTTCCCACTTCACACCTGGGTAGGGGTTCCTTCTTTTTCCACACTTGGCACCATTTGCAACGGTCATCACAGGGTCTCCGAGACAAGGCATCAGCATTGTTGTGACGTTTGCCTTCTCGATACTCAATGTTAAACTTAAGCGTGCTCAAGAAGGAAATCCAGCGTGCTAACTGTCCCTCTGGGTCTTTTGTCGCAAGGAATAGACCGTAGTGGGGCGTGGTCTGTTCCGAACTAAGAACTGGGATCCCTGGAGATAATGTCGGTGCAGTTTAGTGAATTCGACGATTGCCAGTAGCTCCCGTCTTGTGGTACAATAATTCCTCTCAGATTTTGAGAGTGTCCTGCTAGAGTATGCTATTGGCCTCTCGACTCCATCTTGTACCTGGGAAAGAACGGCGCCGATCCCGTGATTGCTAAGCATCCGTGTCCAGAATGAATAGTCCATCTTGTTTTGGATAAGCCAAGACAGGAGAGGAAGTGAGTAGTTCCTTCAGTTTGATCAAATGCGTGTTGGCATTCGTTAGTCCATTCAAATTCTTTGGTTGGTTCGGTGAGTTGGTACAGAGGCCTAGCTATGCTTGCAAATCCTGGGACAAAACGCCTGTAGTATGTTGCTAAACCAAGGAAACTCTTGACTTCAGTTGCACTCTCGGGAACTGGCCAGTTTTAAAACTCGTTCGACCTTTGCCAGGATCAGTTGTTACACCTTGCTCAGTCACAACGTGCCCTAGGTACGAGATCTTGTGCTGGAAAAGATTGCACTTTCTGGGCTTGAGTTTCAGGCCTGCCGAAGCGAATCGTACAAGTACCATTTCCAGCCGCTGGAGGTGTTTCCCGAAAGGTTTTGAGCAAAGACTATGACGTCGTCCAAGTAGCACAAACAAATTTTGAACTGAAGCCCCTTCCATACAAGTGTAATCAATCTTTCAAATGTTCCCTGGTGAGTTCGTGAGACCGAATGGCATACAGTTCCACTCAAATAATCCGTTGCTAGTAGCGAATGCGGCTTTATGGTTTGGTGGTGGGGTCCATCCCGACCTGCCAGTATCCGGAGGCCATGTCGAGAGTGGAAAACCACTGGGCACCAGACAGACAATCCAAGGAGTCATCTATGCGTGGAAGGGGAAAATGCATCTTTTACAGTGACTGAATTTAATTGGCGATAATCTACGCACAGTCTTTGACTACCATCCTTTTTTGTGACCAAGACTACTGGGGAGGCCCATGGACTGTTTGATTCTTGCACCTTTCCTTCTGTCAATAGATTGTTGACTTGACGGTCAATCTCTGCTTGTTTCCATGGTGCAGCCCTCCGAGGGCGTTGTCTTATTGGTGCAGCACTTCCAGTGTTGATGTGATGTTGTGCGTCATTACTCGTTCCAAGATCCCAATCGTTCATTGAAAACACATGCTTGTACCTTATCAGAAGGTTAACCACTTGTTGTTTTTCCTCCTCGTTAAGATTAGCTGAGCTCCTTTCGACAAGTTCTCTCAGTGGTTCAGGCAGTTCATCTTCTAGGCCCTGACCCTGCGCTTGTTGAGGCTCCATGTTCGTTCCCGTCACATCCTCTGGAAAGTATATTTCCCTCACACTGTGCACAGGCTTGGCTAATGCTATAACCGTGTTAGGTTGCAGGACCTGTGGTTCATCAGACAAGTTAAGGATTCGGGCTGGCACACTTGAAGTTCCTCCTACATTTACTAATGTCCTAGCAATGACCAATCCCTTGTCTTGTAATCGAGAGCTATTGCAGGGTTCCAAAATACGCAAGCCAAAGTCCGGAGTTAAGGAAGTGGGTTCTACCCTTCGTTTCCTGATAGTTACTGGGAAGACAACTTCAGAATGTGCCTCAATGATAACAGATCGGCGAACCATACATCGATAACTAAGCAATTGATTCCTTGAGTCGTGACAGTCAATTGTCTCTCCATTGACAGTAACTGTTCCTTGAACAACGTCTAGGGATGCCCCGGCTTGAGATAATAAGTCCATGCCCAGTATTGCCTCATCTGCAATGTCAGCCACCACAAGACTGACCATCAATTCTTGACTGCCTAGTCTTAACATTGTCTCTCCTGTACCGCGAGTCTTGCTACTGCTACCATCTGCCAGGTAAATATCGGTATTCTCATTCCTGAGGAAAAATCTTTGACTTTGTGGGAGCCTGTCATATACTTTACTAGACAAAATCGTCTTTACGGATCCAGTGTCAATCAAACAGTTTAATACCCTGCTGTTCAACAAATCCTTTTATGTACAAGCCATGAGATATGTCTGGAGCAATCTTGACACCATGAGGCAGTTGCCCTTTTGAATCATCTAGACGCTCCCCCGGGCTGCAGGGAACGCCTTTCTCTCGTTTCCCGACATTGGGCTTTGCGCAGACTCTGTATTCCTACGGAATTGACAATCTCGTTGGAAATGTCCTTGTTGGTTACAATTCCAGCACACTAAGTTTCGTCGTGGAGGGTACCTGTTTTGGTTTGGGTACTTTGGGTATGGGGTCTGCCCTTCAACACTCATACATTTTTGTACTTGATCTGCAAGATTATGTAACGCTTCCTGTTGAGCGAGGTGTTGCTGCTGCTGAGTTTTAATTTGCTGTGTCAGTTCCTCAACTTGGTGTGCTAGCTGACTTGTCTCATTGTTGAAATTTTCGACCGACCTAAGTTTTGGTTTTGATGTCATTAGTCCAGTATCAACCATGCGAAAGGCTTCTAATTCACATGCAGTTAGTAAAGCTTCATCTAATGTACGCGGTTTGTCTCGCCGAAGTCGCATTCTATCGTCAACATCATGTATGGCATCAATAAAATGTTGTACGGAAAACCGCTCTTGGGCTAGTGGATCTAAATCTTGGTATGCCAAACCAGCCATATTTCTTATGTCAGAAGCAAGAGCTTTGAGGGACTCACCTTCCTGCTGCCGGCGGTTATGGAGTCTGGCTTGGAAAAGTTCAGCTTGTTTTTCCACACCAAAGCGTAATTCAAGTCTTGCCACTAACTTGGAGTAATCTCTACAATCAGAGTCAGACATACCATGTAATAGTTTTTGGGCTTCGCCACGAAGGGCTGCAGACAAAAACGCGGCTGATTCTTCTGAGGTCCAGCCATTTATGACAGCACATCTATCGAAATGTCGCAAGTAATCTCGTAAGCAGGTACGTCCATCGTAGTCATGGGGAAGCTTAATTGGTTTCGCGAACCGGCGGTTATTACTTGTTTGTTGTGTTGTTCCTGTGGTATTGGCACTACGAGCAGTGTTCCAAAGCTCGGTCACGGAAGTCAGAATGCTTGCATCTGTTTCTGTGGTTAACTCCTGATTGTTACGGAACGGATTTTCCGGTTTGAAGGGATTTGCAGGTGATTTGTTTGGTGCAGGAGTTGAACAACTTGAAAATAAGCCAGAGTCGAAGGAATCCATATTTGCCACGTGCTCCAGCACTCCGAGCGAAAATAGCCAAAATATGACTTCAGCGATAAACATAAACAAGAAAAATTATCGTCTTACGAACGGTTCTGCAAAATCCCACCGCTGCCACCAGTTGTTGCGTTCTGCTTAGCGAAGAATGAGCACAAAGACACGGAGAAATTCAATTTAGTATCATTCTTGTAATCTCCAAACATAACCACAACAACTGCGCATGCTCTCCTAAACTCAATACGGCGCATGCGCTACAATATATTAAAATCAGCTTCATACATTTTATACCAAGCTGAATAAAAAAAGCAAAACAATTGAAGAATCGCCGCCATATATCGCCCTGTCCGGTTTAAATATTGCGTGACATAACGTGACGAAGACGTGTGTTTTTGAGCTGTTTGTTTCGTTGTTTTTGTTCCTATTTTTATGGCTGCGCCTTAAAAGTTTCTTCATTGTAATTTTGCCTCAATGTAACATTTTTTATATTATGGAAGTTGTCAAAAAAATTACAAAACGTAAATATCGGCAGGCGTAACCAATGCAATTGTTGGCAACCAACTGAGTTCTTTACATATCTGTATATTTTACAAGACAAAATGGCTTAGCATTTTCACATTATTAAAATAAATGTTTGGGTACAAAGGTTATGTTTCTTCGCTAAAATTACCATTGGCCACAAACAGACTTACTTTTTGATAACTCCTGATAATTACCTCTGCTGAATAAACCTAATTATGTACGTATGTTCCGTCCTAGTAGCGTTTTGGGCTGTCCTTGCTCGCGAGATGATACGATGCAATGATTGTACAATTATTACAGAAAAGTCTACAAAAAATATAGTATTCTTGTTTCACTGAACGGGTTTTTAACTTTTTACTTTTTTACCGGCTTAGACAGAAGTGAATGAATATACAGCGCGCCGCTGTATTTTCAGTTCCCTCAAAAGTCAAACAAAAACCTTTCAACAATCATTGGGAAAATTGTTCAATGTATTCTTCATTACACGAATAGAAACTTCGTTTTCGGATGAAAATCTCATTTTCGCAAGTTTTCTCCGCGGAATACAAAATGTAAAACCAACTTGCATCACAAAATATCAACACGGTACTAAACAGTGAAAAACTTACTCACCTTCTATAATGACAATCCGTGCAATTATCTCGTGTTACATGAAAATAAAGAGATGCTGGTTTAGGTTAGTGTACGTTCAATAATTTAAAACATTGTACGAAGGGACGTGAAATAGCCACTAATCTGACTAATCAAAGCGAACGTTTTGGTACTCGCCATAGACACAATAAATAAGCAAAATTTATAGCTCAAATTCACTTTCCTGACAGTGTCTTTTGTAGAAGAAAAATACACATTTAGTTAGTAACAAAGGTTGCTTGATAAGAAGTGCAAAGAAAAGGCAACGAGTTAAGTTTTTTTTACACCTACCAGCAAATATTTCGACAAATTCCATCAGCGAAGGTTTGTAAACAACACGGGCTATCTTCTTTCTTTTAAAAACCTGTTTGTGATAATGTCCCACAACGTCTCTCCAGCTTTTCGAAACAGGTTTTCAGAACTCCCAAGGGATCGATATCCGCCGTCCTAATTGGTCAACAGCCAATTTGGTTACTCCCTTGGGAAATACACACGCATCGTGACAATAACTAGGGATGCCCTTGGCATCCATAAAAACGATTAAACAACTTTTATTTCGAACTGTAGGTGAAGGATTTATATAAAAAGAGAAAAGAATTCAAAGTTGTTGATGTCAAGGTCTTGGAGTTCAGGTAATTCTCTTACAACTTACTCTTTATCCTTTAAGAGCATTGCTAAATCTTTTGGCATTCTTCCGACATACTTCCTCACTACCAAAATGTCCTTAATTACAGTTCCTTGCTTCACTTGCTTATGGAGGGGGTTGAAGCTAACCGTCCGAAGATTTTGTATTTTCTTATAAGTTCCTTTTACTAGAAATCGTTTTAGACTACCAGCAGTTTCTTTTAGTTTTATTTATGGCGCGAAGTGTAGG
>MU827340.1:172165-233717 GCA_029204205.1 Desmophyllum pertusum | reverse complement strand
TCAACTTTGTATTAAAGGAGCTATGTGTTCACGACATTTTAAGCAGCTGATGTCTGCTAATTATCAACCGGAGGTCATACAATAGAGAAAATACAAAAATTCTCAAAAAAATTCACAAGATAGCCCCTTGGTGAACTATTACTAAAAATATATGTTTTACTTCAAATCCCGGTAATTATTTTCGAGATAGCGGAGCGTTAATCTTGGTTTTTTTTTTTTTTTTTTTTTTTTTTTTTTTTTTTTTTTTTTTTTTTTTTTTTTTATTTTATTTTTTTTTTTTTTTATTTCCAGCTCTCAGACCGGTTTTTAGGCGTTCTGACACCGCACATTGTGGAGACGTTGTTTTGAAAACTCAAACAATTTTATATTCCGCAGAAAACAAATTACTCATCAGAATTAAGTAGATCAATAAAATATATTTTGAGTGGATTATTTTATCAATTTGAATTAAAAGTGAATATTTCGGAAGATGTTTCATTATTTACAATATTTTAAGCAAATTTCTGTGCAATGAAAAATTGACCAAATTGAGAGGCTAAATCATTGACTGGTTACATAGCCTAGAGTATAGAGGACTCTATACCAACGTGAAAGAGCATTATTTCTTCTTTTAAAATATGTTTTCAAAAACCATGGGCAACTTAAAAGGAAGAAATTTTGAGGCCGCGAAATACCAAGATAGTACTTTGTGTAATTTGAGCTTTTTCCGTCACGGCATTCCGATGCTAAAACTCAGATAAACACAACATTAATAGTATTAAAACATTTTGGAACAACAGAAAGCTTAATAATACTTGCTATCAGGCACCAGCACATGTTACAAGACTATTTTCTGTGATTTGCCTATCGCTTTTTGACAATAATAAAAGAATTTAGCTATTTTATTTCGACCTTGAGTTCCAAAGCGTACACAAGTCACGTAACGTTTGTCAAAGTCAACTTGAAATCAAATCAAATCGGAACCATTTTGCACTCTGAAATTTACTGTTTAACACACAGAACAATAGCTATGAGTGCTTTGTTATTCGTACCTTTGATTGGGCTTTCTGGATATTGAAGAAATCCATGAGATAAATCGGGAACAACATCTGTTGGCTGTTTAATATTAATACGCGGTTTCCGAATTCGTTGCAGAGATTGCGTTACATGCATTACAGTGGGAGACCGCTGTAATGTTATTTCGATTATGGGCCCCAAGCGAATTGTTTTAAAAAACTTATAGAAATTTCACAACTGATGGCCACAATGCATTAATTTGATTAACGTCACCGGATTTAGAAATTTTGAAAGAAATTAATCCAGGACACCTGTACTCAAAGGACAAGTGCGACCTAACCAAACTTCATTATAGTAAAAAAAAAAAACCGGAATGAACAAAATCAGTGGAACTAGTCATTGTCAGGAGGATGTTCCAAAACTCGACAACAGGGCAATATCTTAGACCTTCGTGCAAGAACACGACCCAACAAGATCAACTCATAATGACGATAATAGCGTGAGATTTCTTGTTGTAATGAACAAAATAATCGTCGACATTTCTCATAACGCATAAATTATTGCATCCCCAACTGTGTCACAGTGGCTGTGGTCACAGACAATCACACAATACGTAGTACTAATGTCATGCTAGCAAATCTTTAAATAAATGTAACTTTTTTCTTTACGACATTTTAATTTCTAAATGATATGTCAGTATACACCCAAAGAAAATAAAAGCATTTTTATTAGAAACAAACCAGAAACAGCTACAAGTGCTAGAAAAGTTTCAGAAAAGTGCCCCACTAACCCTTTGTCAGGAAGAAAAACTGATTACCCGGAACAAGAAACTACTGGCTTATTTTTAGATTCCCTTTTCCCGCGGAAATGTTTTTTATTTTCCGATTCTCATTTGTAACATGATATCAAATTAAATAAAAAAAATTAGCTTTGTTATAATGTATAAATTGTCCCATTTCGGATCATGATTTTCTCTAAAAAAATTGTGGTGATGTACACGTGAATATGATTCAATATGAAAGAAAACAAGTCTCTAGAGTAACATCACGTGGTCTGAAATGGGGCAACAAACAAACCAAGCGAAAGAGGTTTGAATGTGAAATCGGGGATTTCCCCCTCTCGATCTTCTCGCTAGAAGGACTAAGGGAAGAGGGACTGCTGGTAGTCTACGCTCCAGGTAAACCTATAAGCTGGAGAGAAACTGACATTTCAGGCTGGCAGGAAAACATTGGAGGGCGAGGTGCGCAATTGGGACCGCGAGTAGTGATTGATCCATCGCCACCACTGTTTTCGCGTGGCAATTTTTCCCGATCGATGATGCTCGCATTTAAGTAGATCACTTGGCAATTGAGGATAAGTGCTATTGCTGCGGAAAGCGATAACTTTCGGAACACTCCACTAGTGCTGTCGTCTCTGTTTTATAACCTAGCCTGCGAATACAGACCGGCCCTTCCATAGGCGCGTCCCCGCGAGAAAGTCTAGCGATTTCACAGTCCAGATACGTTAAGGCCACAATTAATTCGATTTCCGTTGCTGGTGGTTGGTCTCTCAATGCATAATTCCTGTAACGCTTTTGTTTGCTCTCATTGCTACCATAGGAATAGTCATTAAATAAACGCGAAAAATTATTGACGCGTCTACTATCGGACCTTCTGTTCTTCAGAAGACCTGAAAACGAGGCAGGATTTATAAGCTAAGGGTATCTAAATCCCGCACATGCGCACAATTTAGAATGCTGATGGCTTGGTTCTTTATTGCTGTAATGTGGTACTGGCAATATAATAATTTACGTGGATTCGCACATGTGTGGTCAGTTGTAGTCCATGACTGGAGGTTCAATGTAATGTTTTTCATTTTTGTATCCCCTCCTAACGCAATGGTGCCTCCCTAAACGCGGGTCGCTCCCACTACTCGAGGCACGTTCCTCCCCTAACCCGGTCGCCTCGCTTAACGCGGATTCTTGTTTGAGTCAGATCGGTGTTCTTGCAACGAAGGTCTAAGATATTGCACTGTTGCTGAGTTTTGGAAGCATCCTCTGAACAATGACTAGTTCCACATGATTTTCGTTTCATTCCTGGCTTTTTTTACTATAATGAAGTTAGGTGATTGGTGTTAGGTTCGCACTTTGCACTATTTTGTTACTCACTGAATTAACTGATGATGGTTAAGGGCCGTCCGACATATTCCCAAGCTGCCCCTTCCATTGGACGTTTGGGGGGGGGGGGGGGGGGGGGGGGGGGTGGGGGGGGGGGGGGGGGGGGGTCAGGAGAGAAAATATTTGAAAGTGCCATTAGGCGTGGGAGTATTTTGAGGCAAAAAAACCAAAATGAGAGGCCGATTTTCTTTGTTAGTAAAAAAAATGAGAAACAAATTGAGAACAGATTTCATTTCACTCTACACATGTGATTGCCTGTATCGCACGTAAATCTACACTGACTTTCGTCGCCTCGCGTATGCACGGCCCAAACGAGAGCCTGACCCTTGCAGGCTACTCTAGAAAAAGATTTGGACATCAAAATTCCAACGGGACGTTAAGGGGGGGGGGGGGGGGGGGGGGGTCTGACCTTGACGTCCCAGTGGGACCGTTACGCACAGGCGGCCACTTGTGGGGAATTATGGGTCGGACAACCCCATTCTTGCACTTGTCCTTTGAGCCTTACAGGTCGTCCTGCGATTTCACATTTCTTTCAAAATTTGTCTTAAATCCCGGTGACGTTAAATCAAAACTAAATGCATTGTTTGGCCATTCGGGTTTTGTTGAAAATTTCCAAAAAAAAAAAATTTTTTTTAAAAACCAATTCGCCTCTGGGGCGCCCATAAAATCTGAAAATTAACATTACAAGCGGTCTCCCACTTGTAATGCATGTACCGCACATCTTCTGAAACGAATTCCGGGGAAACCGCGTATTTAATTAAAAACAGCTAACAGATTGTTTGCTTCCCCGATTATCTCATGGATTTCTTCAATAACCAGAAAAGGCCCCAATCTAAGGTACGAATAACAAAGCCCACTTCATTAGCTATTGTTCTGTATGTTAAACAACAGTAATTTCAGAGTGCAAAATGTTCCGATTTGATTTGATTTCAAGTTGACTTTGACAAACGTTTACGTGACTTGTGTAGCGCTTTGGAACTCAATGGTCGAACATAAAATATGCTAAATTATTTTATTATTGTCAAAAAAGCGATAGCAAAATCACAGAAGAATTAGTCTTGTAAACATCTTGTGCTGGTGGCCTGCTCTTGATAGCAAGTATTATTAAAAACTTCTGTTGTTCCAAAAATTGGTTTTAATGTTGTGCTTTTATCTTGAGTTTTAGCCAATTCGGAAAATACCGTGAACGGGAAAAAAGCTCAAATAAAAAACAAAAATTACACAAAAAAGTACTACTTTGTATTTTCGCGTTTCGGCCTCAAAATTCCTCTTTTAAGTTTGGTCCCAAATGGTTTATGAAAATCAGATTTTAAAAGAAGAAATAATTGGGCCTCTTTGCACGTTGGGTTATAATGTCTCTATTTAATTTTTTTTTTCTCCTAGGCTGATGCTACCAGTCATATGATTTTAGCCTCTCAAATTTCGTCAATTTTGCATTGCAAGAAAATTGACTTAAAAATAATGGTAAATAATTGAAAAATCTTCCAAATATTCAATTTGAATTCAAATGATAATAAAATAAACCACTCAAAATATATCTTATTATCTATTTAGAATCTGATGAGCTTATGTGTTTCTCGGAATAAGAATTGTTTGAGTTTCAAAACAATCGATACTCCACTAAATGTGCGGTAGGGTCAGATGCCTCTAAACCGCGTTTCCGAGAGCTGCAAAACAAGGATTACCTCCCTTATCTCGAAAATAATGAACCGGATTTGAAGTAAAACATATATTTTTAGTATATAGTGTCACCAAGGGCTATTCTGTGTGGAAAATTTTTTTAGAGAATTTTTGTATTTTCCCTATTGTATGCCTCCGGTTGGATAATTACAGACAGAGTCAGCTCTTAAGTCATTTTTTGCCTTCAAACCGAAGGAACCCCTAAAATGATAGTTAACTAAGGTAGAAAAACACTCAAGAGATAATAATAAACCAAACAGGAACAAGGATGGTTGAGATTGGGGAAGATTGAGACGGATTACGAACGACGAACTTTTCAAGAACTTTTCATCCGTGATGTAGCTCCTTTATAAGAGTGCAGATACTTGGGATCGAGTTCTTACTACGAGATAACAAATGAATGTTTTACATTACAACATAACCCTTTCACTCCAGAAACAACACGTCAAATGAATTATTGTGTTTCTAACTTTTAAGTCTGTGAATGAAAACTCTAGTGGGTGACCATTCAAATGAAAGCTATTGAGCAGTACTTCATGTGGTACTGTTTATTATGCTGTACAAGGTGGTTCTAACTTTTAAGTCAGTGAATGAAACTCTAGTGTGTGACCATTCAAATGAAAAGCTGTTGAGCAGTACTTTCATGTGGTACTGTTTGTTTTTCCATATCTTGAAAAGTGCAATTTGGGATTTTATTTAATTTTGTGCTTTGACACTGCTGGGAGTGAAAGGGTTAAGTTATTAAGGAAGGGCTGCGCGAATTTTAGACTACGAGCAGTCCCTATTTTTAATTCCTTCGTTCATCGAGCGCGAAGCAAAATAAACTCGACGGACTAACGAAAAGAGGGACAGCTCGTAGTCTAGAATTTAGCCTGATTGGCAGGCGTAGAAACCGGAGTTGGAGTTACTGCGAGCGCGTATGGCGATCGAGGGAAGAGGTCCCTTCTCCTTCGCCTTTCAACGTTTGCCACACAGGCTAGCGCGAATATGAAACCACTACACATAAAATACTTACCCAATTTTTATGACGTTTCCAACCCGCAAACATTACGGTATTTCCAAGGCACCGTGTTTTATACCCGAGACAAAGCATTTTTATACCCAAATTTCAAACAACGTCAAAATCGTACTTCACCCTATCCAAGTTTCGATGCAATAGCTCATATTTTTTGGAGTTAGGGACTGTGCAATAATTACCAGGAGGGGGGGGGGGGGGGGGGGGTGGTGGGGGGGTAAAAAATCAGTTTTTTAATATATTTCATATTATAAAATTTTGTATAATGCGCGCTCTGATGGGTTTCGGAGGAAGTTTGGGAGTACAGTCGATCCCCGCCTTACGGACATCCGCTTAATACGGACACCTCGTTATTTCAGGGATGGAGCGCGCGAGGCCGCGCGAAGCACGTGGAAATCATCGCACGCTCGATCCCTGAGAAAAATTAGGGATTACTCGTAGTCTAGTTATTACGGACAGTTTTCTTGGTCCCTGCGGAAGACTAATACATTTCCTCTTAACTTAAACCCGCTTAATATGGACACCCGTTAATACGGACAACGGACACTTTTTTTTCTCGCCCAACTTGCATATTCCCATACAATCGCTAATACGGCCGACACTATTTTTATCAGTTGTACGCTGTACATCATCTTTCGTCACCATTTAGTGTTCATATGACTACATTGTCAGTGAAGAACAAGATTTAGATGCAACAGTCGTATTATTCATAAGCTTAGCACTTTCATCAAATATCTGTGTAGATATATCAACAGTTTAAACGTACACGCAGCAATTCCATAAATTACAAAATAGTTTGACATATGTATTGTTGTCATGCATTTAACGCAATAAATAAATAAACCAAAAACGGTATGATCTTTAGGTATAAATATATTTTTTCCAGCACGTTCCCGTATTTTCAACTATACGTCATGGTCGTCATGACAGTGGTATTGTGATTAGACCTCACCAAGGTCACATCCATAATCTGTGTTTTGTACTGAGTTAAATAATCAATGTCCTATGTATGTTTTGTTGTCTCATTGTTGCTTGTATGCGAGTTAATTATGTTAGTGATATAGTCTCGAGAATTCCCGAGAAATCGTAACCAAAAAGTGGACTCTGGTTTGGTCTCGAGAATTCCCGAATTTCTCGGGAATTTTTGACCACGTGCTATTTTCAATTAAAACAGATCCAGATAATTCTCAAGAGCCATGAGGGCTTGAGGGGTTTAAAAAATAACCGGGAATTCTCAAGAAATATCTTGAGAATTCTTGAGAATTATTCCTTTCCCGAGAATTCTCGCACGTGGACGCTTACCAACTTAAATTTGTTTTGCTAATATATAATTTAATACTATAGCCTGTGATGGACCACAAGCAGGGCTCGAGTTAAAGAGTGAGGTTTGAGGAGCAAAGTTGCTCCCAACATTCATTTTGTAAGAGCAAAATCTGAAAAATCGAGACAAAAAGTTTGGAAAACCACAAATTGATCTAAAGCAGAAATATTGATAAAACAATTTTAAAAATGTATTTCTTATTACATTGTATTATATCCAAGTAAAATGTCTTCCAGTATACCAACTTTAACTTTTGATCACTTTGATTTGGAACAGCTTCGTTGACAATAAATAAAGACATTTATTATTTGGTTAGTGTTTGTTCTCAGTATGTGTTGAACTTGGTGACGTTTTACTCGCAAACGTGCCCCAAATTGAACATTTCAGGAGCAAACAGAATAGACCTATTGGCAATTCGCTCCTACGACCCTGTTGAATCATTCAAAAACTGAAGGAATCTGGAGATGGTGTTCCAATATTTTGTATGAAATTGAGTTAAAGGAAGTGAGTTCAAGAAGCCACTTTAGGCTCTAACTTACATGTAGAATATACAGCGTATTTCTTATTTTTATGTTATTGTTATCTTTAGTACTTAATATTTAGTTTAACACAGCACTCCATTTCAGCTAGCTAAGCAAAATTGGATGATCCTGTTTAAATATTGAAATAAAAAAATTGAAATATTTGTTTGTTTGTTTCGATCATTGAAGTTCTGCATGAAGTTCATGGGGTGAATAGGTCAATAGGTTGATTTTGTTTTGAGTGACCTGGTGACCATGTTGAAGCTGCAGTAATCCAGAGTCTTGCTGTCCACATTGCCAGAACTTAAAAGCCGCAATTCAACGCATAATTCATTAATTTTATTATTTCTAACAAAAAACTGCAGGGCCTCAGAAAATTGAAGCAAGCTTGTACTGCAGATTAAACCATAGTTAACAGAGGGAAATGGTTATGAAACCCGGCAAACTTCAAAGGAGCAAACAAAGAGGCCAAGATTAATGTTGGAAGGTCCCATGACCTTGCACATCTTTTCAGTGTTTTGCGTTCATGCACTATGCATGAATTACGTAATCGCAACGTTTCTATTGGTTAGTTGCTTGAACACACGTAACCACCTATTGTATTTTGTCAGGTTTTGTGCACGGTCAACCCCCAAAATAGCGAACAAAAACATATATAACAAAGACCTTTGCCGGGCTTCATAACCATTTCCCTCTATTAACTAGGATTAAACTGAAAACCCGTTATAAATCCTTTTTGACACAGACTTGTTCATGCTGTAGTTTCTTGTTGTTGTTTTTTGTTGTTTCTATTTCGGCGTAGAGGGAGATCGAGCTGCATTTATATGAATATCGACACACTCCATTTATAATTAAATTTCCAGAAGTTCCTGAACGACGTCGGATATTGATGTTATATATCCACATTTATACGCATGGCTTGAGGCATGTGATAAATATTCATATCACCTGCACTGTTACGGTCTTGCATACATGATAATTTGACACAAAAGTTGATGGACGAAATTCCAGTATATTACTGAATTAAATTCCCTCACTTGTGCGAATTAGAACGCATTATATCATATTAAATATATTAGCTTGCACTATTTATTATTATATGCTCTCTCTCTGAAAAATACACATTATATATTATAGTTAAAGTTATCTCACACAGCCTTCTTTGTAAATGTTTAGATAAACAATGTCACTGTGTTATAGCGACTTTTGTTTTCACTTTTTAAACAAGTTAATGCAATTTTATGTCAGTGGTTGGATCGGACAAGATTTTTAACATCAGTAAAATCAATGCAGAACTTAAACAAGCTACAATTAGAGTTTAAAAAGTGCAAAAGCATTGATGACAAAAATGATCAATTTAACGATTTCTTTTTGAGATCGATCTCTGCGATAAATTATTTACAACGAAAGGATATATCCGGAACATTGTTGAATAGCTTAATAAATGATGGATTGTGTAAGTCATTAATCATTGAAAGACACGAATCGCTTCACTATCAGTTGCTTTAAACATCAAACTGTTTAAACACAAAATGCCAAGATGAAAGCAATCCAGGTAAGACCAATACATGAACTTGTCAGATTCAGTTTGATTTAACAGACACTTATATATACTGTATCAATTTTTATGTGACAGATATTCTTGGCTTTACTGTGCCTTCTTTGTAACTTTGGAGTTAAAGGTATTTACACTTATATTGCTTTCTTCCCCTTCGGAAATAATTTAGAAACTTAGGGCCTCCACAGACTAGAGAGTTAGTTGTCGACAACTGTTTAGTTGTCGATCATAAAAGTTTGTCGATAACAAAAAATCCAGTATGTGAAGCTAGTTGTCGATAACTAAGGGCGTTACTTATCGATAACCAGCTTCGCATACTGGCTTTTTTGTTATCGACAACTTTTTATGATCGACAACTAATAGTTGTCGAGAACTATCTCTCTAGTCTGTGGAGGCCCTTATTAGGAGTATTATATGTTAATTTGTTAGTTAAAAGCGGCAGATGAAACTTACGAAGTTTCATACCAGTGATGTGGCGATTGCTGCTTTATTTGGAGTTTTCTAAATCCAAGTAAACTGCTTTCTCAAGGTTTATTCAAGTAATAAACGTAAAATTAACTCCAGTTTCTAAAACAGTACCACTGATAAAGTTCATAGCACGCCATTCTTCTGACGAGAGATGTTGTAGAACAACAACCTGAGCTAGTCGCAGCTATCGAATGACTTGCTCAAGTGCAAATGCATCACCATAAGCTTAAGCATATAAGACTCTACATGAAATAAGCAACGGAATTACCCCATAACTAATACCAGTTAATAGCGCTGATTTGAAGATTTGGAAGTTGACGGCTTAGAAAATTACCTCGACTTTCGTTTGACTTTCGTTTTCGACTGGTTTGAAGTATTGACATTAATTTTTAAAATTTGCTGATTCTATTCTTATAAACATGGAAAGTTGAGTGTGATGTAGGAAACAGTAGTCTGTTTACCACTACTTGACCAAAGGGTGAGTTTCATTGGCTTGATGGATTACACTAAGACATCTTGTTTTGCAGTTCAATGCATTTACAAGAACCTTATACCTTCATTTCAAAATGAATTCGGATTTTGCTTTATTAATTTAAACTAACTTTCCTTCAGTTAAACTGTTTATAAGGTGGGGGCCCCAAAAACTTTCGGCCAGTCGAGCCTTAAAGGTCAAATGTAACAAAATTTTAGTAAGATTAGTTTTAAGTCGAATTAATAGGGAATATTATGAATAATAATATTCTTAAGATTGAAAACGATTTGGACAAAACGTCGTCGAGATATTCGACTTTGAAAACTGCCTTTTTCTTCGCTTCCACAAACGGAAGCGTTCGTGCAAACTTCGGAAGATTGTCGGAAATGGGAAGCTCACCACATATGACGTCACATACACGCGCGAGTCCGCGAGAATTATAAAATTCTGCAGTTTCAAAACATCAAGAAGTATGGTGTTTTGTGCTGCTTTTAGCTGTAGCAACTGTTCAAATATAAACTATTTCACGATTATTCCAACACGTTCAATTTGTCCAATGTGGCCGAACTGTCCAGGAGCTGAATTCGCAGGGACAGAATTCAAGTCCAGATAGAGAAAGGAAAATTCACCGTCGTGTGTTCACGTTCTCCATAATATACCATGAATTTGGTCATTTGACGTTGTTGTTTTGCAGAGGACGGCAAAGAAATGTACTAAAATGCAAAAACGCACGTGCGGAGCAATTGTACTACTAATTAAATATATTGTTTTGTGACGTTTTCGTTGCCGTCGCCGTCGTGGTTGCTTAAAACGGTCCCTGGTAATCAGGCGTAAGCTTTTTTACTAAAGACGAGAACAGATGCAAGGAATAGGTGAGATTAATGAATTTATTTGTTGTATTTGAGCATTTTCAAAGGAGATGTCAAGGTCTTCATCCATTTTCGTCAATATACTATGGAATAATCTCCGAACAAAACCCAGAACACTTATAGTAACCCAAGCAAATTACAAGCTTCAAACACGCGCGAAAACACGCGTGACTGAAACAAGCTCACCACATATGACGTCACAAAATTTCGTGCCTTATAAGCGCCACAAATCTCCCAAAGCAGCTTTTGAGGGTTGAGTATGATTGATGCTAGTATAAAGGACAGTTTTCGCGACAAAATAAAAAAATACCAAATTTCGTTGCATTTGACCTTTAACTATTTTCGCCCGCAAGGAGGGAGCTCGGTGCTGTCGTCATGGTTGCTTAAACTCTCTAACTTAACGAAATCTCCATATAGATTTCACTTGGCGGGATCCCCATAGCTAGTGACCCATAGAGCCACGAAAACAGTTCTAAACATCGACAGGCTCTTAGTTACAGTGAATACAGGCTCGTATGTTTTGCATTGCTATGTCTCATTCATTTGTTACTGTTAGGAAATCCTTGTGAACTAGACGATTACAAAGATCTTAACCAAAGTGGTCGCTCCGTGAACTACAACGGTGGAACAAATAAGTGCGATTACGAAGACCTTCAAGGCACATGGGATTCCTGGTACAAAGTGTCTGGTAACGCTGGCAATGCTTTAGCCTCAAAGAACCCCCTGCATCAGGCACATGCGGAACAAACATTCGATTTTACCTCAGAGATGACCATCCGGCTGTCAGTGACGGCGAGGTGACTCAAACAGTGTGTGTAGCTTCGGATTCACAGAATAATCCATGTAATAATAGCCAAAGGAATATACAAGTTGTCAACTGCGGTGCGTTCTACTTGTACAAACTCGTTGAATTAAGGAGCAGCTGCGGCGCCAGTCGGCTCAAACACCTGGCGTTACTGTACCAACGGGGAAAGTAAGTCATAGAGTTAGTTTAGTTTAGTTTAGTTTAGTTTAGTTTAGTTTAGTTTAGTTTAGTTTAGTTTAGTTTAGTTTAGTTTAGTTTAGTTTAGTTTAGTTTAGTTTTAGTTTAGTTTAGTTTAGTTTAGTTTAGTTTAGTTTAGTTTAGTTTAGTTTAGTTTAGTTTAGTTTAGTTTAGTTTAGTTTAGTTTTAGTTTAGTTTAGTTTAGTTTAGTTTAGTTTAATGTGTTCGCCATGATAATTTACAAATAATCTTACAGTTAAATAAAAGTTAAAAATATAAAAATAGTGGCGGGAGAGAGGAATAGAACTTTCGTTCCACTTGACACCTGACTCCTTTTACACCTGACTCCATTTACGGAAAGATCGAAGTCGACCTACCTTTCATAAGGTTTTGAAGGTTTTTATTTACTCTCCACCGTGGGGGAAATCTACGGGAACCCAATGTGGCGGGAACCAGGAGAAATATGAAAAAAAATCCCAATATTTCGTAATATTTCGCAATATGAAAAGCACAGGCGGAAGTCAAGTTGATAATCACTAAGAAAGGGGCGGGAGTTCAGACCCTAATTTCAAAGGGGCTTATTTTCGGGAGGATTTTTTAGTCTGGGATTTGGGGGCTTTATGGAGGGCCTAATTTGGTGGGCTTTATGGAGGGCTTAAATTCGAAGGGGCTCATTGTCGTAGTTTTACATACACCTTATTCGATTTACAGATAATACGCGCGGATGTTTTAAGAGTTTCGTAGTATTTTTCCGAGCCCCGCAAGCAGGGGCGAGAAAAAATGCGAGAAATGAGTAAAATGTCCGCGAGTATTATCTGTAAAACCATCGAATAAGGGATTTATTATTCCACTAAATTACGCTTGTTATTTAGAATCACAACAGGTTACTACGCCTACGGTGCAATACGGCATGCCACTGTGCAATACGCTGTCATATTTTGCGTGTTCTCTTGACCTTATATGGTCAAATGACGTGATAGTGGAATAATAATGTAACTTATTTACCTTTGTTGCGATTGCAGCGGACGATAAATGTGTTAGCGTTAACTGTCCTGCGGGTAAACTGTGTTCCCTGACAGACAATGGACACCAACATCAGTGTGTAGATGGTAAGCCCGGATACCTGTAGTTATTATTTATCATTTTTTTAGAGCGGTTTTAAATTGAGTGTCGAAGTTAATCGCAGAATTATTTTGGTTTTACTTTACTACGCTCTGTGATTGGTTTAAAAAACTCGCGCCACCTACTTAACCAATCAGATGCAAAACCAAAACCAATCGCGACTTGGTTGTTCGCGTTTTTCCGCGCTTGGCGCCGGCTACGTCATATTTGCTTCGAGCTTTCATTTGCTCATTGCGTTGTTACGTTTGTTGTGATTGGCCATTGTAATTGTTTTTTGGTTTTGGTTTTACGACACTCAATTGAAAACCACTCTATAATGAACTTCTGGATCGGCCCAATACCGCCCACACTGGACATTTCTCAAACTCATTGATAATTCATCAAGTTATAACGTGACAAAGAAAATCATAGATTAGTATTCAGGAGATATTTCTTTGTTTTCTTTTTCATACTATAAGCTGATTTAATGTTCTTCAAATATTCAGAGATCAAATTCCATAAATTTGTTCCCTTACATTGTATTGAAAAAGTTCCATAATTTGTTCTGTAAAATTGCAGGGGCACCTAGCCTGAGATCTGAAGAAAGGAGCCTGATCTCAGGCTACAGGGGAACCCAACGGATCGTTTCGGTGGTATATCTGTACGGAAGGCCTGTAATCCCCTCAGATATTCGGTTAAGGAAATTTCATCTCGAACTTTCTTAATATGGAAAAAAAATAATGCCTTTTGTTTTCAGAGAGATAAAAATGTCGTTTTGGGTACAGAAAAAGGTCAGCTGGGATTTTCGAAAAGGAAAAAGCAGCTCATAAATTCGGTAATAAGATTTCAATCCCTAAACTTTTCTGAAGTTTGACAGTTCAGCTAACGTATCCGAACAGACACATTTTTCTTAGCGTTTAAAAATAAGCCATTAAACTGCACAAAAAGCACACTTATAACGTAAAAACAACGTTCCGACACCTATAGGAAAATGTGGTCGTTGGGTGCCACTGAAATTGCTTAGGTATATTTTTACCATGTCGCGTGCCATATCCATGTCCACTTACACTGATGATGCTTTGTGACAATTGCTCCAACAGATAATGGGCCATGTTCACCCAATCCCTGTAAGAATGGTGGTACCTGTAATACTAACTCGGGAAGTTTCACGTGCAATTGTCCTTCAGGATACACTGCTGGTGATAACTGCAGCACGAGCAGTCTACAAAGTAAGAGAGTTAATCATTTTACATAAACCATAAACTATACGCTTTTAGTAAAAATCTACTAGTATACTAATACAAATGAGACAATTTGATTGGCTGAGCCTACTCGTATACTATCAGCCATTAGTGTGCAGTGGCTGGAGGTCGTCCTACAAAATTGCGGATTCTTCTCGTTTCTCCGTAGTTTTTGGAGGAGAATGGGAGTTAATACTAGACAATTGTTGTGATTTTTACTAAAACAATTAGATTATTCGCTCTCAATTTCTATGATGTGATAGTGATTTCGGCCTACGGCCTCATCAATAATTGTCTAATAATAAGACAGATATGTTCGTTTGTATGATTTCATCAACTTTTTAGATTGCCCTGGCTCTGTTGCCATGGGAATGGAAAGCGGTGCAATCACTGACGGACAAATTACTGCAACTTCGCAATATGTCGACAGCGGGCCCACAGTTCAAGGCATGACTCAACGGGAAAATAAAGCTTGGGAAGCGTGGAACCTTCGATAATTATCAATTTCCTTCAAGATTACTTTTTGATCCAAGAGTACAGAATTCACAGTTATAGGCAACGCAAGGAAGACCGGATGCAAGCCAATGGGTCACCAAATACAGGTTTGTGGAAATACACGTTTTTTTGAATAATGCTAACTATGTGGTAACAAGGAAACCAGGACAAACCTTGCAAAAGGTGAGTAAATACTTTCAATTTATTTTGGGGGAGCAGAATTTTAACAAATTTCATCCCTTCTCTCCGCCCTTCCCACGAACAGCGGTCGACTTAAAAATTGAATTTATATTTCCCAGATTTCAGAATTCTCGCGAAAAACCCTAGTTCCATTCAGTTTGTTCCTATCAGCCACTGCGGTGCAAGACGTCTCGTAATTTCCCCGGCTTGCTTTCATGCCGGAAAACGGTCGTCCCCAGGCGCCGTTTGGCGAGTCGGGAAAATGGAGTCGGGAAAACCCCCCCACAGGCAGCGCGGGGCTTTGAGTCCCACACAACCCCACGCGCAGCCTGCGCTCAAACATGGAGCGACGCTTGGGGACGAGGAAGGACGTCTGCGTAACCGCGTTGCTTAATTGTGTTCCAGTATCTCCTGCTGTTTCTCGAGCTCTAGAAATGCAGGGAACCGGCGCTCTGAAGTGGGTGGCCTTGACAATAGGCATTGTCAGAATCAACTTTGATTGGCTATCGTCCGAAATAGTCGAGTATAATTTATGCCGCATGAATTTAGCGGCTGTTTTTCCATGACAGATTCAAAACAATGTCGATGTTGCGATGTCGTGTTGATTGTGGTGTTGTGTTTTTCGCCGACCGTGAATCATAACGGACACAAATATTTTTTTCACGGTCGCGGAGAAGTTTATGAAGAAATCAACTTTCTCTGCAGTTTGCGGTACACTTACATCACCGTACATCTGTAAACAGTGCGTTGTAAAGCTACGGAAGCACGACAGGATTTTACAATAACTTGCGAAAAATAGAGGAGGAACTTTTGTAATGACTAAAGTTCTAAAGCTTGCAAGGCAGGACTGACCGTAAAGAAGAAGGTCCAAACACTATTGGAGAAGGACAGTGTGGAAACATCGGCTTCTCCCGAGAAGCGAACTTTTTTGGAGGAATCGTTTTCTTGTACGTTCGCCGAACAGTCTACCCAGTGGCGGATACAGATGCGGTCAGGAGGGTTGTCCCAGACCCCCCTATAAGAACTTTAGGGTTTTTTTGCTTCTCCCTCTAAGATCCATAGTAAAACCATCTCCAGGATCCACCAAAATGCACTTTTTCAAAAGCCTAAAATTATAGCCAAAATTCGATAGCGTTCAAATCTAAAGAGAACGTTTTCTCCGAAAATCCAGAATTTGGTCATTTCACGCTGTTGTTTTGTAGAGGATGGCTAAGAAATGTACCAAGCAGTATAACACACGTGCAGAGCCATTGTACTGCTCGTGAAACCTTTAATTAATCTCTAGTTTTCAAAATAATAACTAGATGTAGTTTACAAACGCAAACGGTGAGTAATACTTTCATTTTTTTTGCGCGAATTAACAATTCATCTTCTCCCCGACTTCCACGAACAGCGTCGATTAAAAATTGAATTTATATTTCAATTCAGAATCTCGCGAAACCCTAATTCCATTCAGTTTGTCTATCAGCCTGCGTGCAGACGTCTCGTATTTCCTTGCTTCATGCGGAAAAACGGACGTCTGCCTGCCTCGTCCCCAGGCGCCGTTACGAGCGGGAAAGGGAGCGAGCGGGAAAACAGGGAGCGCGGGGCTTGCACGCGCACCGCGCTCAAACAAGGAGCGACGCCTGGGGACGAGGCAGTACGTCTGCGTAACCGCATTGGAGAGAGACGACTGGGGACGAGTCAGTGTCAAAAACTATCCTCAGCTGAATATGTAAAGACTGTGTAAAGAAAGCGTTCAAATCCAAAGAGAACGTTTCTCCGAAAACCCAGAATTTGGTCATTTCACGCTGTTGTTTTGTAGAGGATGGCTTATATAAGAAATGTACGAGTGTATAATGCACGTGCAGAGTCATTGTACTGCTCATGAAACCTTTAATTAATCTTAATTTTCTCCAGTTAATTAATCAACCAGATTAAGTCCTCTCTAGTTTTCAAAATAATAACTAGATGTAGTTTAGTTTGTTGGGATAATGATCGGGAGTTTGACTGATCCCTAACTAACGTAATCTCGTTCCCAGAGTCCTCGTTACCCTTGTCCAGCGGTGGAGCGGCCAACAAGGACCTCTGGGATAGAGTGATCCACCTGAAGACCGGAAGTCCAAGAATCTTGGCGTCCGTTAGTTGAAACATGGGGTCGAACACATGCGCAATAGAACCGGAAGTCCAAGAATCTTGTCATGGCGGATCGCTTCCCCCAGAGCTCCTTGTTGGCCGCTCCACCGCTGGACAGGGGTAACGAGGACTCTGGGAACGAGATTGTAACTAACGTTTCATTTTGCCAATGTAGGTGTTTATTGGAAATACAGACCAGACCACTCCTGTTTATCATAAGCTGAACCGAACAATTGGCGCAGATGAACTCCGTTTTCGTCCACTTGAATGGTATAGCCACATAGCAATGAGAGTAGAGATCTATGGTTGTCATGGTAACTATATAAAATATTCCTCTTGTTAATCACTCTTTGCATATTAATGTGTTTTTTTGTGGAAGGGGCAGTGGCCTAATGGTTAGCGCGTTGGACTCCGGACTCAAAATTTCCGATGATAACCCCCGTCACTTTTATATGGGAGTCCCCACCCCCCACCCCCCTCCCCCGGGCTAGCATCCCATCCAGGGGAGTGGCGATACTCTTGGACGCTTCATACTATGGAAACCGGAGCCTGATTAGCCACTTAGGCTTAGTATATGTCTGAGACAAATAATGCGTTTGTTTTATGCGGGAGTCTTCTTCCAGGGTTCCATAATCACTTGTTTTATTCTCTGATGCTATCATTCTGCAGATGCTTGTTTGTACAAACCATGTACGAATGGTGATATCTGCAACACAAATGCAACAGGAGGTTACACGTGCAGCCCGCCTCCAGGTAATGGACTTTTAATAAAAAAAATTGGGTCTCGGGAGTTGGTCTTTGCTCGACACAAATGTCACAAATACGGTTGAGTATATGCTAGGTTTCAATGATAGATGTTTTCAAAATGACATAACTAACTCCTGTAGACCTATTCCTCCTTTCCACAGATATTTTCCCGTTAAAGGGCTTTAAATAATGATATCTTAGATCGACTTATTCTTCGAATTAAGGCGCAATTAACGATAAATTGGAATCCCGATTTATTTATTTATTTATTTATTTATTTATTCACTTTACACTATATTTGCTAGGACCGTAAATTAATTTGTTTAACTTTAAATATAACTGCCTGACTACAGCTAGTCTAGCCTGCGATTATACAGCCAGGTTGGGTTGGTAGGTTGGTTGGTAGCCTTGGAATGCATCTCTCATCTGTCTATAAGACTAGTCTATCCCTATATGAGTATTCAAGCAAGCTACAGTACTATGCGTTTTGACCTCAACTGAGTTAAAACCAGAAACGAATTGTTTGAGAGGCACCCCTCTCCCCTTATCAATGTTAGAGCCTCGCATACAATCCAGTGCGAGAATTAAGGTTGCTAGAAACCTTAGGAGAGGGAGGAGAGGAACAAACTCGCTTACCTTCCCAACACCTCTCTCTCTTGGGTTGTAGGCTTAAATAATAGTCATAATAAATGTTGTTATTGATGTTGTTGTTGTTGTTGTTGTTGTTATAAATATTACTCCATCATTTTATTTTTGTGAGAACGACAATCATGATGACCGTTGGGTTATTATAATTTAGATTATCTGCAACTTTTTATACAGATGCATGTTCATCTAATCCCTGTCAGAATGGCGGTACCTGCAACGCTAACTCGGGAAGTTTCACGTGCACTTGTCCTTCAGAATACACTGGTGATGACTGTAGCACGTACACGCTGGAAGGTATAATTGACTTGTTAACGTTGTTTGTTTGTTTGTTCGTTTGCGTGTTCACTAGTGGGTGGAGGATGGGGCATGTGGGTGTGGTGGGTATGGGCGTTGGGGGATAGTGGTTGGTGGGGTGGGGTGGGGGACGGAGATTGGTGGGGTCAGGCATGGGGCATGGGGGGTGAGGGATGTGGGTGGGGGTTGGCGGTTGGGAATGGGTGTGCCGACGGATGGGGATGGGTACTCCGCAGAAGTGCTCAGAAGCTTAGTCGTGGTATATTACCGTGAGCCGAGATTTGATACATTTTTGGCATGAAAAGTGAAATATGAAATATGATTTTTTTTCCTCTTCGTGAAAACGCTCGTGGCCGAGGGGGGAACTCGGGACTACCGACAGCAAAGTCAGCTAGTGGCAGGATGAAGGGCTTGAACCCGGGACTTCCGGATTACAGGACAAGCGTCCTGAACCACTCGGCCACACTGCCTGCATTGTATATATATTGTACAAAACTTCGGAGAAACGAGAAGAAACCGCACTTTTGTAGACGACCTCCAGCCACTGCACACTAATGGCTGATAGTATACGAGTAGCTCAGCCAATCAGATCGTCTCATTTGCATTAGTATACTAGTAGATTTTTACTAATAATATTTGTCTCGATTCCACAAACCTTTTAGGATGTGATATCCCTCTCGGTATGGAGAATGGTCAAATTACTGACAGACAGCTAAGTTCATCCTCTGTATATAATCGCAAGTACGGTGCCCAGAGTGCCAGACTGCACTTAAAAGAATCACGTCATAGAAAAGCCGCTTGGATTCCAAAGAAACAGAATGGTCATCAATGGATCATGATTCGTCTGGATAATGAGTTCACTAGAGTTACTGGTGTAGCAACGCAAGGACGAATAGATAAAGACAGATGGGTAACAAAATACAGACTGGTGTATTGGGGCCATCAAGTGCGCGTACAGTACTACACAGGACAGGGCCAATTTACACCAAAGGTGAATTGAATTTTTGTAATTTATCATTTTAGCGTTGCTAACTTTGTAAATTTTGTGTTCTGCCATGACCACTCAACTGAACGAAGCTTCTACAGTCAACTCTCTCTTAACCCTATTCTGCCTGGGCTTTTTTTTCGTTCCTGAGCCTTGGAGGGAGTCCCCCCCCCCCCCCCCCCCCCCCTATGTATCTCGAAAAGTATTGACGCTATGAAAATGAAACTTATATGGTGTGTAAAGCATCCGAAAATCTTTATTTTAGTGGCAGTCACGTGTCAATTATGACGTCATAATGACGCCATACGTTAAAAAAATCCGCCATCTTGGATCCTAAATCTTGGATTTCTAAATTGTTCAGAAATGTCAGAAAATCTCCAAATTTGTTTTGAAAAAATAAAGAAAAATATAAATATGCTAAAACGGCAAAGATTTTGTAAATATTTCATCGTAAAAAGTAAAAATGTTATGAAAACTGAAAATTAAGCTAAAAAAACAACACATTTGGGTAAAACGATCTGTATCTCGAAAGTTATTTGTGCTATAAAAATGAAACTTATGTGGTGTATAAAGCATTCAAACATGTTTATTTTAGTGACAATCACGAATCAATTGTGATATCATATCACGCCAAAATAACGTCATACTTTAAAAATGTCCGCCATCATGGATCCGCCATCTTGGATTTTTAAATTGTTCAGAAATGTCAGAAAATCACCAAATTTGATTTGAAAACATCGAAAACAATATAAGGATGCAACAATTGCAAAGATTTTGGAGGAAACTATTCGTAGAAAGCGGAAATCTCATGAAAACTGAAAATTAAGCTGAAAATACCAAATTTGGCTAAAACGGCCTGTAAAAACTTGGTTGCCATGGAAACATCAAGTCACGTGATCAAAATATTGACACACCAAAATGTTCCCAGATAATTGTTAGGAAAAGTCATAAAGTTTGGCTATGATTGCTTGAATGCTCTTTAAGTACGATAAACTTGAAGTCATCGCGGGCACTTTCTGCCCCCCCCCCAGGCAGAATAGGTTTAACAGATACCTCTATAAAACGGTCCATGCGAGCCGTTTTTCAGTCATTTTACTGCATCTAAACTCTCTATAAGCCGGACACCTCTCTAAATCCTGGTTTTCACTAGCGACGCAAGCACAAGCGCAAGCTAGGATGATTTTATATATTTTTAAATTTAAATTTATTATTTTGATGATATATGTCAATTTCTTTTCTTTTTATATTAATATTAGTAAATTCCGACTTATTTGTATATACTAGTTCTAAATTTATAAATGTAATTTTTACAAAGGTAATTCCTAATTTTTAGTATAGTAGGTCCACATCAGCCCTTTGGCTGCCTTTTTACCAACCTACTCATCAAATAAAGTATGTATGTATGTATGTATGTATGTATGTATGTATGTATGTATGTATGTATGTATGTATGTATGTATGTATGTATGTATGTATGTATGTATGTATGTATGTATGTATGTATGTATGTATGTATGTATGTATGTATGTATGTATGTTCTTATGCATGGTGACTTACGGGGACACGAGTATAGTTACACACCCGCACTGTGGGGTCAGCTTGTATTTGTGGGGACAAAATCAGGACCCCACAAATACATGACCTTAATTCTGCATTTTCTGGCCAAAAATCGGCTTTGGACTACAAAGAAGAGAGGTCCCCATAACGTGGTTTTGAGTAAAACTTGCAGTCAAGTCCCCACAAGGTCTCAAAAAAGTGTGTAACAAAAAAAATCGTTTTTTAAATTTCTTTTTCACAGAAGTGGTTTAGGAGCATCGTTGAAAGCTGACCATGTAGTTTGTTTGGAAAAAACTTCTTTAACATGCAAATACCCACGGACATTTCATCAAGTAGATACACACATTTGACATGTAATGTAGTTTATTTCATATTTTTTGCTACAATAACTTTATTAGCACTTTAACTATATAAGCAGTCGGACTAACATTAGTGAAACAAATTGTCAACTGTACTAAAAGGTTGTTATACGCCCCTTACTGGAGCCACTGTTTATAGAGAAGCCAAATACCATAAAAGTCCGGTTATAAGTCCCTCGCTTATAACCTGGGGGGGGGGACTTCCATATGAAAATGACGGGGCTGCTCGTCGTACCTTTTAGGGGTCAAAATTTGTAGATTGGTACCTCTTAGGGTCCTGAATCTAAAATGAATTATCGCGGTACCTCTTAGGGTATTGAGCCGAAAAAGTGTGACAGGAACTACTATTATTTTGTAAGGCATTGTTCTAATTGGTACCTCTTGGGGGTAAAATTTTTGTTGAGCCACGCCCATCACACAAGATTCTTGTATCTTTTAGGGTGTTATTTGAAATTTCCAACGAGCACCCCCATCATTTTGGAATGGGAGTCCCCCCACCTTCGCGGCTTATAAGCCCTCGCGGTTGTAGGCCCATCTGTCTGCTAATAAACTACACCGTAGTTCCTTATCAGCTTGAACAGAATTTTGTTCATACCCCTTATAAGCCACCCCTAGATATATAAGATAAAAGCAAAAAAAGCTTCCATTTATAAACCCCTTACGAAGTTGTATAAGCCCAGGGACGCGTTTCTCCAAAGCCCCGAAACTTATCGGCCCGATTTCGGGCACCATTACTTGAAAACAAAAACGTTTTTAAGCATAAACTTTGCTTTAAGTTAAACATATCTTAAAAACATGTTAAAATAACAGCTTTGTAGAATGACTGGTTCATATTTTTACAAATGGCTTTTCAGGGCCAAAAAGTTTTCGGGGCTTTTGAGAAACGCGTCCCAGGGCTGAAAACCGGAATTTTAATTATTAAGTATGAATATTTAATTATTAATTAACTAATGTATGCATGAATTTTGCCAGTAGGTCAAACCCTGTCAGATACAATGTACAAGTACTAACAGAAAGAAAATAATTTAAGTTATAATATCCAAGATTAAAAAGTTAATTTCTAATATTCTATTCATGCGGTATCTATGTTGTAGTTTAAAATGACTTCAAACTACCATAAAAGCACTATTAAGCCTCCGGGGGGGCTTATTTAATTTCAGACCCCAAGAAGGGGGGCTTATTTTCGAAAGATCTGGACAAGCAGTTTTTTGTTCTAAAGTGTAAAAGCAAGTTCGACGGTCTTCTGTATGAAATGTTGTTCATTAGAAAACTGACACCTTGTCTCAATGTGCAATCAGATTCTATTCATGCCAAGGCGTTTATCTAATTCCGTAATGCGATGTATATGTTAAGTTTAGGTTACATCATCTCTAGCAATTTCTTAGTTGTTTATTCAACTCAACTTGATAATGGTGTCATGACACCGCCGAAACGTTTTATTTCGCTACTTTTTTTTTTGTCTTTATAAAATCAGTTTAACATAAAATTCATTTTAAACTACAACATCTATATATATGCCAGTGTTCATGTACCCATCCCCTAATATGTAAACTAAATACTACTAAAATTGAATGAAAGGGCCCCTGCCACGTAGCCTGTTCCAGGCGTTCGGATAGTGGGGAGCGCGAAGAGCAGGTAACCCGCCGCCCTTTGTTCTCCACGCTTCAATTCGCCTGCGCTGCCCACTATCCAAACGCCTGGAACAGGCTACTGCCATGTCGTGAATTCAGGCAAGGTTTACCTTCAGTTGTAAAGATCATAAAATTTAAGGTGTAAATTTTTTAGGCTCTTCTTTTTCCACATTTTCGAGTTTTTGCTTAACCCAAAGTAAAACTCTTTCCTTTTTAGTGAATTAAAGCCCAACACTGCCCCTTTATCAAAGAGCTCATAACTATAGCCAAATTTAGGCACAAAACTGAACTGTGATGGTTCCAAAGTGTGTGGAAAGAAAATACGAGTGTGAAGAAATGCCCACAAGCATATTAATGACGTCCGGGACCATAGAAAGCTTTGTGCAAGCATTACATGTATATCATTTTTACAATCGCATAAGAAAATTTGAAACCCTTCTGGAGATACCTGTAGATTACCTTATTACATGAAATTTTCGCGACACTTTAATTTCGCGAATTTCGCGATTTCTAAAAAATCGAGAAATTAAAGTGTCGCGAAAAATAAGTGTCGCGAAACTTTGATGACGCGAAAATTTCATGAGTTAAATTATGTACATTATTTCAGAAATACCGCTATTTAGTAAGCAAATGACCAGAAAATCAGTCAAAATCACTGTTATTCTGAAGCGTTTTCTTCGTCCTCATCATGCACTACTTCCTTCTACACGTTCGGCTCCAAGTTCTTGTAACACGTCCTTAGCAAGCATGGATTCGTCCTTAAATAACGTTGCAGCTATTGAGAAGTTCAAGTATCTTGTGGAACTCAGCTACAAGGAGCGGGTCAATGGAAAGTTTAAAGACTGCACTGCTACTTCGATCAGAATTTCTAGGCCTCCTTGTAGAAGGGGTGATCGTCGGAAACGTAGGGAGTAGCAATGTTATTTTTGGGTTGTTGATGTTGCCGGTATTATAAAGAGATGCAGTCTGTATGATAACAGGTACTATCATATAATAAAATTTCCCTAAAATCGCTAAATTTTCGATGAAATAGCAAAATTAAAGTGAGTTAGAATATAACATTTTCGCAAAATCGCGAAATTAAAGTGTCGCGAAATATGCGCCCTTCAAAATCGCGAAATTAACATGTCGCGAAAATTTCATGTAATAAGGTAGGTACAAGTGTGGCTTTAAAACAAAAACCATAATGGTATACAAACGAAAATGTTACCGCTGTAGCATATTTTTACAAATGGCTTTTCAGGGCATACGGTATCTATGTTGTAGTTTAAAAATGACTTCAAACTACCATAAAAGCTCTATTAAGCCCCCGGGGGGCTTATTTAATTTCAGACCCCAAGAAGGGGGGCTTATTTTCAAAAGATCTGGACAAGCAGTTTTTTGTTCTAAAGTGTAAAAGCAAGTTCAACAGTCTTCTGTATGAAATGTTGTTCATTAGAAAACTGACACCTTGTCTCAATGAGCAATCGGATTCTATTCATGCCAAGGCGTTTATCTAATTCCGTAATGCGATGTATATGTTAAGTTTAGGTTAGATCATCTCTAGCAAATTCATTTTAAACTACAACATCTATATGTATGCCAGTGTTCATGTACCCATCCCCTAACATGTAAACTAAATACTACTAAAATTGAATGAAAGGGCCCCTGCCACGTAGCCTGTTCCAGGCGTTCGGATAGTGGGGAGCGCGAAGAGCAGGCAATCCCCCCACCGCCCTGTGTTCTCCGCGCTTCAATTCGCCTGCGCTGCCCACTATCCAAACGCCTGGAACAGGCTACTGCCATGTCGTGAATTCAGGCAAGGTTTACCTTCAGTTGTAAAGATCATAAAATTAAAGGTGTAAATTTTTTAGGCTCTTCTTTTTTCCACATTTTCGAGTTTTTGCTTAACCCAAAGTAAAACTCTTCCCTTTTTAGTGAATTAAAGCCCAACACCGCCCCCTTATCAAAGAGCTCATAACCATAGCCAAATTTAGGCACAAAACTGAACTGTGATGGTTCCAAAGTGTGTGGAAAGAAAATACGAGTGTGAAGAAATGCCCACAAGCATATTAATGATGTCCGGGACCATAGAAAGCTTTGTGCAAGCATTATATCATTTTTACAATCGTATAAGAAAATTTGAAACCCTTCTGGAGATACCTGTAGAGTAGGTACAAGTGTGGCTTTAAAACAAAAACCATAATGGTATACAAACGAAAATGTTACCGCTGTAGCATATGCCTGCGAGAAGTGCCATCCAACCAAAGACCACCGGGGTGAAACAGCCTTTTTTCCCTCGACAGCAATGCATGACTTTGGAAGTGATTCTGACACAAGATTGAAAATAATGTTACACTTTTTACGAGTGAATGCTTGTAAAGCATGAATGAAGTTTAGCAGTTGGTGGACAAATTTCACTCGATAGCCACTTTTTGTAAACAATACAGTTAATCATTAACGTAGCATAATGTATGCGTGATGTATAATTTTATTCATTAAATATTGCGTGACAAAATGGCGTCTCGAACGGATCTCTTCTGCAGTGTTCTCAAGACGGTATATTTCACTCCTCTTACAATTAGACACCTTTTTGGAGTTCGAATTGAAAGAAATAACCCTACAGAATACGAGACCACGGAAGAAGGAGACATTTAGAATCTTAAAAATGAGTCACGTCTGGAGTTCTTCGATCGATTCTCACCTCAAGGCCGTATTCCCTCAAATGGATTTTTCAAGACTTTGGGACACTTAGGTATGTTAAATGTTGTATCTGCTTTATACCAATTGTATTAATAAAATCTAACTTATCTGAATCACTCTAATAAATTGTGTAATGTGTACAACTCAAAGCCTCATTCCGGAAATTTGATTTAACAGTACTTTATTGGCTTTATACCGATTGCTGAATTGCTTCCTCAATAGATTTATAAAAGGAGAAAGAAAAAAAGACGAAAGACGTAAACAAAATAGGTTGTCGTACAAAAAGGAAAAAAAATTGAGTCGACAGTAGTCCGGACTTGAACCCTCGACCTCCAGATTTGAAGTCTTTTACCTTAACCACTGCGCTACTTACGATACACTGATCACTGAGCAGAAAATTAACATAGACATATCTTTGAGATGACCTAACGTTTAACTTATGGCTTCTATAAAGCTTTGAATGACTCTTCGAATTGCTCGATTTTTAGCTTGTAAGAATTCCAAATAGAAGAAATAGCCTTAGAGAATACTTGACTTCCATAAGACAGATCATTGAAAATCTGTACAACGTGTACCAAGCTGAAAATGAGTGTTTTAAATACAACATTCACGAGTTGCTCATAAGTATCAAACTTGCTTTAAACACAATCATAAACCACAGGCAACAAAAAACATTGGTGCTTTATAAAGCATTGGCCAGCCAAGACTAAGAATGACTGAGAAGAAAAGTACTCTAAAGGGCGATTTAGACGGTACGATTTTGTCGCATGCGACTTTTGTAGCGCGCGCTGCTCGCGTGGAGTCGCGTCATGTAAAAATCGTATACGACTTTCATCTTTTCCCATTGTTTGTAGCTACGACATGTCGTAGGGTTTTAAAACATGTTTTAAAAGCCTACGACATTTTTTGTGTTGTGTGCGTCATGTCGTAAGGATGTAGTAGGTTGATTTACACAACGCGATTCATGTTGTATTCATGGCGTAAGCGTGTCGCATGCGATAATCGTAGGCAAATCGTACCGTCTAAATCGCCCTTAACAAGTATGTTAGGTTTGTATGTTTGTTACTTTGAATAGTATTGATGAAGAAACCTTCAGTTGAACTTGTCCACAGAAAAAAATAGCAGTATTTTACATGTACAATATGATTGGACTTCACATGGGTTTCACACACAGATAACATACGTTCTTCCGCAGGCCATTTCCCGTCTGCTTCTGAAAGTTCCTCTAATAAATTGAAACAACTCTCTTAAGGAGGCTGGTAATTGTTTACAGCCCTTATGCTTTAATTAATCGCCACTGCCCTCCTATATCAGTTGATGTTAAAATAATGGTATCAAATGAATAAAAAAATAAAAAATGGGGGTCACCAAGTTCATTTTTGAGTTATAAGCACTTAAAGCTAAAATTAAAGGTGGTTTATACCGGTTATACTGTTGCTATGGTAACAGTTCATATTACAAAGATGATCATAATTTGTTTACCAATGATTGGGCATT
This sequence comes from Desmophyllum pertusum, assembly GCA_029204205.1. Lineage (NCBI taxonomy): Eukaryota > Metazoa > Cnidaria > Anthozoa > Scleractinia > Caryophylliidae > Desmophyllum > Desmophyllum pertusum. Next base: position 206,147 of record MU827340.1, on the reverse strand, counting down.
CATTTGATACCATTATGTTAACATCAACTCATATAGAAAGGCAGTATCGGTCAATCAAAGCATGAGGGCTGTAAACAGTTACCAATCTCCTTACGCCAAAAAAAAAAGAATAAGCATGGGTTAGAATTTATTTAGCATAAATTGATGGCATGTCCATTTACAAACTACAAGCAGTTTTTTTTTTCTTAGATCCAAAAGGTAATGCAAAAGTAGCAAGCAGTGAGTTGATCTATAAAGCCTGCTAATCACCCTCACATCCCAAAAAATAATTAATCCCCATCCCTGCTTCGTGGCGGTGCAGACCTGCAAGTCATGTATTTTAACTTACCATCGTCGGAGTCAGAGTCAGAGTCGGACACCTCTGAAAAAGAAAATTAAACATTAGTGACATTCCACTTATTCATATAGCAATAGAGGCCAATGCCTTCTTTAGAAAATAATATAATTACTTTAACATTCTTTAACAACAGCACACAATAGCCATGGTTACACATGCAGTACGTGATAAGCTAATTGATCTAATTTGCAAGCGGCGTGCCCGTGAAGATGGCATATAGAACCAAAAACACTGTGTAGCATCTGCTACAGTAATGCAACATATTGTGAGGTTGTAAGTATTGTAAGGTCATGTAAGTTGAATGAAGTAACAATGTAATGGAAGTAATTTTGCAACACTTAATTTCGCAATTTTATGGAAGTGTCACAAATGGGTGCATAAATTGATGGTATGTCCATTTACAAACTACAAGCAAGTGTTTTTTTTCTCTCAGATCCAAAAGGTAAATGCAAAAGTAGCAAGCAGTGAGTTGATCTATAAAGCCTGCTAATCACCCTCACATCCTAAAAAATAATTAATCCCCATCCCTGCTTCGTGGCTGTGCAGACCTGCAAGTCATGTATTTTAACTTACAGTACCATCGTCGGAGTCAGAGTCGGACACCTCTGAAAAAGAAAATTAAACATATTTCCCGTTCAGACGGTTTGTTTTTAAACATGAAGACGTTCTATAAAAGGCTTAGCTCCTCCTCCTCTCTCGTACTTTCCATCTAATTTGCATTTTAGTTGCACATGGAGGCTAGAGCTTTGTGAATATTCTTGTATTCCTTTACAATTTTTGTATCCCCTATGAACATAAAACCTTACGATGTCTCAAATGTCCTTGTTTGTTCTCGGTAAGATGTGAATAAAACAGATAATTCAAAATTATGTACTTCAAATATTCAACTTTCATGAGCGAGTTTGAATTTCGCGGGTTGTGTCAGCGTAAACAAGCACGTTACTTATGATAATATTCTATGTTCTTTTGCTATTTCTTGCACACCGAAATATTTCAAGAAACTACTCAAGAAAAAAAATCATTATTCCGTGGTGTTTAGAATGATTAGTAAAGAAAACCGAAAAATTAATTATTCTGTACTGACGACTAATTTTCAGCTATTGTCTCGTTCGCTGTTGATTGACAAATGATCTTGAGGTACCTTAGGTACCTCTCCTTTTATAGTGCGTCTTCGTGTTTAAGGTGACTTGCAAATTTAATTTATGGCAAGCACCCTTTCACTCCCAAGAGAGCTTAGTTCAAAACTGAGGAAAAATCTTGAATTTCATTTTGCAAAACTGTCAAAAACAAATAGCACCACATGAAAGTACTGCTCAACAGCTTTCATTTGAATGGTCACACATTAGGGCTTCAACTAAGAACCACATTATTGGCAAGGTTTTACTCTGGCAGTGAATGGGTTAAAACATCTAGAGATCTATTCACTTTACTTTAATATCCTTCAGGGCGGGGGCAGATGTAGTGTAAACTATTACGAAGATATAGTTTCTTTTGTATGCCTAGTTCCTTTTAATAGTTCTGAAAGTATAAACCCTTCAATGCCTTTTAATTTTCCAACGCATATACATATATAAAGCAAAATTATATGTAAACAAGAAGCATTCATTAGTACCTGTGTTTCGCATACTAACTTTACAAAAAAAAAAAAAAGAAAGAGAGAAAAAAAAAACGTGCCTCGAACAGGCAACCCTCTCATTCTTGCACCAAGCGATGCAACACAGGGTACCCAACAAACAGTCACACAGCCTTCATGTTTCGAAATATAAAGTAATGTATGGGAATATTGCAAGGGCGGTATTATTGCGAGTAACATTTCGAAATAACTTCAAAATAAATGTAATATTACGTCAGTTGTTGTGGCTCAAAATGGCAAATTTCAGCGATTTGAAAGGGATAACGTACAGTAACATCAAACGCAAAACCGAAATTTGCCGTTTTGAGCCACAAGGACGACAAAATGCAACAACTCCCGGCAACAACTGAGGTAAGATTACGTTTATTTTGAAGTTATTTGTAAATGTTACTCACAATAATACCGCCCTTGCGATATTCCCATACATTTCTTTATATTTCAAAACCGACAAACTGTCATACAGTTGTACAGCCTTCACACCGCTTGTGTGGGCCCTCTGTGGATGCAAGAGATCCTTTTATACTTACGGGGGACACCTACAGCAGCACGGAGCGACAGGAGCCCTGTGCTTTTGTTCCACTGATCGACTGAATGACTATTGCGGGTGTTGTTCATTGTTTCTATTCATGGTCTGTTTAGCCGCTCAAAAGTGATTAGCAATTGATTAGCAATTGCTACCTGCGGGCCAGTCCATTATGATGAAAATTAATGAAAAGAAATAAAGTGTGTAAAGTTTGTTAAGTGTGTAAGATTTTACAATTTCCGCAAAATCGCAAAATTAAAGTGTCGCAAATGTGTCGACTCCAAATTAACGAAGTTAACATGTCGCAACAATTTCATGTGGTAGTTGTAGCAGTAGCAGCAGCACTAGTAGTTGCAGTAGTAGTAGTTGCAGTAGTAGTAGTTATAGTAGTGGTAGTGGTAGTAGTAGTAGTAGTAGTAGTAGTACCAGTTTTCTTACCTTCACATACCACAGCAACTGTGGATTGTCCTGCAAGAAAACAGTACTGACAGTGACTTAACATGACAATGCATAAACCTCATACATGTATGTCATTACATGAACAATGTTGACTTGCACAGGTACATTTGCACCACACTTTTTTAAAATTTGCTGCTATCTCCTTTCTGTCAATGCTCCACATTTGCAGCATTTCCTTTTTATTTGCAGTGTTTCTTTTTTATTTGCAGTGTTGGTCTTTTTATTTGCAGCATTTCTTTTTTATTTGCAGTGTTTCTTTTATTTGTAGCTTGTCCCTTGTGGGCCATCGTAGCTATATATTTGTGGACACTACATGAAGTGTAAAAAGAAACTGCTGTCCGTATTAATGCAGGCACGTGTTAGATCGTGCGCATCGAACACATCGAAGACTCGACGATATTTTGACTTCACCGATGGATTTAAACATTCTGACTTGAGCCATTTTGCCTTGTAAACGTCAATACAACACAAGAAAACAAAGAGAGAAAGGAAATTTATTGTGTTACTGTTTTCATATCCAGGTTGAAACTGAAAAAGGAGGTTGCCCGGCCGGGCGACTCGGTAAGCTTTTCTTGTCGCCCGAAGACGAAAGCTAGTCGCCTCAGGCGACCGGGCACCGTTAGAGCACAGCCTTGTATCACAGATTCTACTGAACCACAACAAAGTCATGTTTGCTTGGCATTTACTCCACAAACGTCCCTCGAGACATGTTGGTGCCATCCGTTTACTCAGGGTTTCGACAAAACACTGACCCCCAGTCACCTGACCCCTTACAGGCCCCCTACTGACCCCATATAAAATTCACTGGGAAAATGAGAAAAACAAAGCAAAAGTCAAGAACAATATAATGAGAGACTGAATCAAGTTCATATAATAAATTTTAGCTTACTTGAAATTTCCAACATGGCGGAAGTGTGGCAAAGGTGAGAGGTCACATTTTTACAAGTTGTGCTGTACTTTGATGAGCCGTAGGGCAAAGCCAAAATATAAACAACAATACAGTGCTACTACACACGTAACTGTCTACTAGGTAAAGCCGCATTTGGACCAAATTGGCCTACACTGGTGGAGCTTATCCTGGTTTCCTTAGCATGAAGCTGACTTGGAGTATTACTACTACCCCTGGATGGGATGCTACAATAGTCCATCACAGGTTACCCCTCTCCACCCTGCAGGTTACCTATTTGTCCAGAATGGTGTGAGGTCTAAAAATATCCCGAACTACACACTTTAGAAATGTAAGTACCTGCATTGGAGTTATGGCAAATCAGCATATCTATTTCACCATACCATGCCTTCGTGTTCCCTATCAAAGGAGAAGAGTAACAACATACAGTATATACTAATAATAATAATTATAAGAGCAATATATAATAATTATAAGAGCAATATATAACAATAAAATAAAACAAAATTAAAAATCAAAAACAATATCATAATAGTAGGTAAAATTAAACTGTTTATTGCTGGCTTCAATCTGTTGATCCAGTATTCCTCTCTGGTTTAGCCTGCAAGCAGACTCACAAAATAGCGTGCGCGTGAGTGGTGATAGCCGCGAAAAAGAGCCAGCTTGCCAGCAATCGGTGGGAGATCTCTTAACAGTCAATCAAAATACGAAATTTGACAGCAGCGTTGACATTCTTTGTCACAAATTATAAGCGGCTTGATGTCGCGCTTGTTATGCAAAAAAAAAATGGCCGTAGAAGAAATTCAATCTTTCTTCGGTAAGAGATTGCTGTCAGATATGTGGCGGTTTTAAAGTACGGTATAGTGACTCAGCCAAATCTCAACAGACGGGCCTAATTACTGTCGTTTCAGCGGATTGGTGTAGAAATGTTGGTTTGGAAGTGGCTGTTTGTGCGAGTAAATCAGACAGGGGAGTTAGCAGAATAGTTTGTTCCGTTTGCGCTCGAAAGATAAGGAACTTGCAACAACTGCATTCGTTTGTGGCAAGTTATCACTGAAAATTTTACATCGTTTGGGCTAATATTTTGCTCATTTCTACAGCAATGAAAATACACTAAAAATCTCCTTAACTATTGTAAGAGAGCTTTCAAAGATTATACAAACTATGCTCAACATAATTCACTTACCAAGGGCAAGGCCCTGCCACCCCATTTTCCATGGCAAAAGCATTAGTCTGCCATCCAATTGGGTTCTTTTAGAAATAGCATCCTCATGACTTGCATTCAGTATGGAAAACCCATTGATCAAAGGCAACAATATTCCTTTTGCCATATCTGCATTAATTTCAGCTTCAGTTCGTCCTTTACGCTTCCTGAAGCTACTCGTTACTTTAACAAACTCCTGACTCAATCCTTTTGGTCTCATGGGGTCTGTAAGTTTGGCCAACGCCTCCTCCAAAACTCCAAAAGCTTCTCCTTCAAGACCTTTGTGTTGAATACCTTTGGAAACAGACTCCAGAAAGTTTACAAAGAATGGGGACAGCAATGCAAATGGAATGGGTGGACCCTGCAGAAGACCAATTAAAGCACAAAATAAATCTCTGTTCATTCATATACAAACCACCTGACTTACATGTAGTGACAGTTATGTAATAATAATTATGTGCAGAAATTAGATTACAAACCTAGTCGAGTGCATGACTGTAATTACTCGGCCGAAGGCAACGAGTCGGAAATTCGCCTCCGTTTTTCTTATTTTTTCATGTTGCGATTGTGCACGCATGCACAATATGCGATGATTGTGAGCCCGCGTTACTAAATGTTTATAAACGGCTGGTATGGCGAAAACTGAACCTTGAGGAACTCAGGAAGTTGGAAGATTTTCGGGAAATTTGTGTTCTTCAAGAAATCCCTGCAGTTTGCTGTACATGTAAGTGTTTTCCTGAAGACTATTCGATGGCCGATAAAAGGAAATTGACTATCCTGATCTTTCGTAGTCCTTCGATTCTCAAGAGATTTTAGAAAAGAAGGGCTCAAAAATTAAAAGCGACCAGACTTCAAATGAGTCTAAATGGATATTCAAGACTTTATAGGAGAATGGTATGTAAATGTCATTGTGTTAAAAATGCTGATTAGTTTTATAATGATAATAAACTGATCATTTGATTCTCTTTTTCCCATTCAAATAACTTTTGTAATTTGACATCCAAAGCTTTGATCAAGGGAATTCTTCTGAAACACCTCCCCCCCCCCCCCCCCTCGGGCTTGACATTGATAGGTGCATTAACGGTAAGAAAAATTCAATTTTACAATAAAAACAACAAATGTAGAAAGAGTCAGTGTCAGGACATCTACAGTCCCTTCTCAAATGATTTTGCTATTTCAATCAATTTATTGTCGATTCAACTGATATAGATAACAGAACGGTCATGAACTCGAAGAGATTCGCGTAGCCTAATTTCATCATTTTCGCTCAAGCAGGTTGGCCGAAATAACACTCTGGATAGCCTAAGTAGCACTCCGGTTAGCCTAAATAACATTCCGGTTAGGCTAAATTAACTTAAGTTAGCTTTATATTGGGGTTTCATTGGGACATTACATTTTTTATCCGCACCCCCCCTGTGGAAGGCATATTTCAGTAAGGTCGGAAAGGACCCTGTCGGAATCTGCAATTTAGAGTAAACAAGGGGGTATCGGAATTAAATTTTCCCACAAATGGGGGCTTCAGAATCGCTGGTTTAAGTCCAAAGTGGGTGTAGGAATTGCCAATGTACCCCATATGGAGGGAGTCGGAATCGATATTTTGGTTAGGGATTTCTGGCTCGCATGACCTGTACTCGCTGCTTGGCTCGCATGACTCGCATGACTCGCACTTTGTACACATACGGTATTGCTCGCAATGTTGAAAAAACAGTCCACAGTTCCAGACTAAATACGAAAATGATCCAAAAACAGACTTACCTCATCTACCTGTAAAAAGGCCTCCATTTGTGAGAGCGAGACTCCTGGGGGCGGGCAACCGTAGCGCAAAGAAAAAGATCCAAGCGTCAAGTCTTTAAGTCCAAGAAAATCTTTGTCGTTGAAACTCGTTGCAGTGGATTTTTGGTGGATTATTATTGGTCGAAACATTCGCCGACAAAGTAAATGTCGGCCAACAGAACTCCACATTTTCACACAGCTGCGGTAATACATCGTATCACTCCTGATCAAGGATGCTACAATATGGCGTTTGCAATATAATAGCGACGCTACCGACGCAAGCGTCGACGCGAGCAAGAGAGCCTGCTCGCCATTCTCGACCCCAGACCTTCGCTGCTTTTAAGAGAAGAGCTTGGGGTCGAGATTGCCTGCTCGCAGGTGGCAACGCAAGCACTAACGCAATAGTCCAAGCATTTTAGCGAATAAAAAGGGTCAACCTATCACTAATTGCAACAGAAGGTATCTTAACAGTTTTATAACCAAAAATATGTCCTCTACAACATATCAAAAGTCTAGGGAAATCTAAGAAGAAGAAGATGCCAAAAATATATTATTTATACGGATACCCTGATGCAGAACATGAAAACGAGGCTAAAGGAACAATTATGATTTACAGGTTGTTTACATAAATCAGAACGTTAGAAAAACCATGTCATTGTCTTTATTGTTTGAAGAACTGTTGTCTTAACATTTGCGACTGTTTAAAAAAGAACCGCTGACCAGTAATCACCGAAGGCTCAATTTGAAAAGGTTATGCAATTTTCAATAATAGCCACCTCCACGGGGAATTTGCTGTGTACAGGACAGTCATTTTCTTACTTGATTTGACTTACTTTACCTTACGGGCATCTTCTCCACACTGGTATCTGAATATGCACATAAGTAATCTAAATGCGTCACTCAGTGCCCATTTCTCCTGGAGTAAATCCCGGGATATTAGCATTTTTTAAGTGGCCAATTCTCCACGGTGGAGACAAGTAAGCCGTTCGAATTCCCCACGATCAGGCCAAAAAAGGCTCATAATGCTCACGTTTAAAATCAATGCAAAGAATCAAGACAGAGTCTTTTATAGCCTGTGAAGAGACATTAAACTCATCACCAGTAGATCAGCTTGGGGAAGGTGCCTTGGTAGAGCCACACCTAGATCGGCCAAAGCGTGGAGGTATCCATAGCAACCCTGCGAGCCGCAACCACCCAATCTCAGCCCAACAAAAGGTGCTTGGAAGGGCGAGGGGGCCCGCGAAGAGGGTGGACGTGGGACCTCAGAACCTACCAAAACAATCCCAAGCACCTTCCCCAATGCCTGACCGATTAAAGGTACATAAAAAGACAAAATAAATCACCTACATGACTATCCACTGTAACTCGTCCAACATCATGATCAGGCAATTGCGAGCCGGCCGATGGTAATATCAGCCAGCCTAACCGATAGGCGAAGCAGCAAGAAAACCAGCCTGCCTAACTGATAGGAAAAGCTGCATGCTCCAAGGTAATGGAGTCCACAACGCCTCTGAAGGTGTGCGGATGTACAGCTGGTAAGCAGTACTAGACCAGCGGCCCAACGTTTGAATTAGGTGGTCCGGAACCCCATTGCGTGCAGCCGCCGTGGCTGCACCGATACGGAAACTGGAGAAGTCGCCTGAACTCCAGCTGCAGTCTAATCCAATTAGTGAGGATAGCACGTGACAAGGGCCGTCCATCTTGCAACAGAAGCAAGGGGCCTCTGGAGTTACCCCTAAGTGTACGCCAAGAGTGCCTGAATGGCACAAAGAGGATAATTTCCTCTGCCAATGTGAATAAAACAGCCCTTAGCTTGCGAAATGGGTCCGTCTTGGGGGCTTTGATCCCAACACGTAAGCACAAAGGATTGGAATCTGAATCAACTGCAATGTCTTAGACGCTCAGGTAGATGGAAGCAGAAAAACTGGTGAGCATGGAGACAGTGAACTCGACAGACCGAAAGTAGGCGACATTGCAAGTTGCCCAACACATACAGTACAATGATCCGGGCAAGATACATCCAATGATTTAAAAATCACCATCATTACGCCGTCGGTAATAGGCAGGCGCACAGCTGAAGACTGAGAGCCTTGAGAATGTTTAATCCCCCGAACCACGCTCTGCAATCTGAGGCAATTGATAAGGGGGTCAGGAAAACCTTGTTCCATGTGCAAAGAGCGCACAGCAGATAAGTACACCTTTATGGATGAATGCTGGACCGACCCTGCCAACAAACAAGTTACAAATAAGCACATAGTCCATTCAAAGCGATTGTAGGATGCCCTTTGGAAGTGGATGAGAGAGCCTTGTCAAGGCCTCCCTGATGTGAGAATATACAGCTGGTATGCATTGCTAGACATGGCTGGAGAATCCGAAGGTCACCCATACCCAAAAAGCCTGAACAAAGCGATTGCCAAATGTTTGTTACACAAGGGGGTGAAGCGGCGCTAAAACCTAGCCAAGGCCAATGCCAGAGTCAGGCCAGAGTTCAAATATAGGACCTGAAAGCCGTCAAAAACCGATTGCAACTTAGCGACTGCGAGGTGCATGTTGTGTGAGCAGGTGTGAAAGCCTAGCCAGAGCCATAACCACTGATGTACCAGCCAACATGCTAGAGGCCACCACAAGCACCACGCTAGCATGATCCTACCACCACCAAATTGCAAGCGGCCAGAACCAGAAGCAGACACGGAATCCCAACAAACGAAAGGCCGTTGTCCTGGGGGCCAATCATTAAGCAAATAATAAAGGCATGTAAAATTCAGGCACAACCAATGGCCAGGTAAAAGACTGTCGGTAGTTAGCAACGAGGGCTGCTACGAGAGCCCGCAAGAACCTGCCACAGCCAGTGGACAGGTTACCGACCGTGAGCAGTTCGTAACGTGGGCTGCTGCGAGAGCCCGAAAGAACCTGCCACAGCTAATGGCCAGGTTACCGACCGTGAGCATTTCGTAACGAGGCTGCTGCCGTGAGCCCGTAAAAAAACCTGCATAGCCAATGGCCAGGTTACCAAACATGAGCAGTTCGTCAGGGGGTAATGAGGGCTGTTAGAGCCTGCAAGAACCTGCCATAGCCAATGGCCAGGTACGTTACCGACCGTGAGCATTTCGTAACGAGGGCTGCTACAAAAGCCAGCAAGAGCCTGCCACAGCCAATGACCAGGTTACCGACCGTGAGCATTTCGTATTTAGTAAAATTAGAAATCAAGTACTAGTCAAGCGGATTATAATTCACAATTCACCTAGCTTAGCTGTATTTCCCAGTTGAATTTGAGCTTGCGAGGATGTCTGGGTCATTTATCTCTTTTGTTTGAGTGACACTGGTGAATTTGTGATCAAACAAATACATGTAAGAGTAGGTTATTGCATGTAGCCTCGTTTTCATGCTATACCTATAGAGCTACATTGTATATAAGTAAGAAAAGTGGCTTCCCCTTCGTAGATTTTTCTAGACTTTTGATATGTTGATTGGTGCACTTTTCTGAGATGGATAGCGAAGAAATAAATTATGTTGCAATTTGTGATGGGTCCCATCAATATATGGACTGGACTACAAGCACTAGCAAAGACGCAGTATTAAAGGTGTTGATAATAGAGGGTTATGACGTCACACGCGCAAAGGTTGCTGGTAAAGATCGCGAGCTTCGCGCGAGGTTCTTCGCGACGATGTATATGAACGTTTAATCGTTTGTCTCACGATGTAGTCCCTTTAAAGGTCAAATGAACCAAAATTTCGATATTTTTTCTTTAGCTGTTTAAACACTAAAAGAAACAATTAGAAAGCAATCTAGCGCAGAAATTTTCCTTTCTGAGCCTTCAAGAGAGTACAACAGCTAAAAATACGAAGATATCCGAGGGCTTCACGAAAACGTTTCTTAAATGACCGCGCGTTAGAGTGGAAGGCATGGAAATGAGTGAAATCAAGAGTGACGTCACTGTTGGCGAGATTTGTTGAGCGGTTGCTGAGCTTGGTTCAAATACTCGAGAATACTGCGAAGATTTTCTCTCTTTTTCGCTGATTTTTTCGGGTTGAAAATGGCCGAGGAGCTTGAACCTTTACTTGTTGACGTGCAGCCGTATCAATTCGAGCCAATCGTAAACGATTTCTTGAAATATAATATTTTCAATTGTTTTTTCTTTAAAGATATATCATCGGAGAAATAGGATTCTTCACTCGTACAAATGGGTATTATTCGGGAGGAAACCTTTTAAAGTCAAGGTAAATGACTGACGTGTGTCAAATGAAATGAGCAAGAGAATCCCATTGGCTTTTAAAAACGACGGTTTGATCGTTCAACTCAGCCTGTATCAGTGGCGAATGCGCGAGTCAATCTTGTGTAACTGTCGTCAAGTGGAGATTTGTTTAACCGAAAACCACGGTACAGAAAACAAGACTTGAATTCTTTAAAGACCTTTAAAGACATGACAGCGAAATACGGTACTGACAGGGACTGACAGGAAAGAGCATTCACACGTGCACGCCGAACTCGGCGGTGAAGAGTGGCGACTGATGTTCGCGCTATAAAAAGAAAGAACGTCAAGGAAGCTCTTTTTATTTTCATTGATGTTAAAGTGCAAACCTAACTTGATGGTGAATGGAAGTTGAAGGTTTGCATTCTTGTTTTCGGTTCGGAAACACTGGTGGATTGCTTAAAGAAGTAAGATTAGGATTATTTGCAAGCAGCGGACCCAAGTGACAGACTTTTGTTGTGGAATCAAGGTACTTTGCCTTTTATTACTTTGTTTCTTTGATGTTTTATAACTTGACCAAGTGGTTGAAGTTATAAAATAAACACACTGCATGAATTTCATTCACATGCATTTTAAACTGAATAATTTGCACAGTAAGCTTATGTTTTTTTTTGCAAATTTCACCTCAAACTTTTTCCTCGCGCTATCCTGCAAACTGCTCGCTTTTAGTAAATTTGTAGAGTTCTGTTGACAGTTTAATTATAAATTATGAATGAATCCCAACTGAAATATTTAACATTTTTTAAAAAGAGTTGAAAACGTCTTTTACTACAAATGTGTTATGAATAAGCGGTATAAACACCACTAACTAAACACAACGGGATTTATTGACGATGGAAATCAACATGCGGACCACAGAGAAAACAATACATTTTGCAAATCGATATTTTATCTTCAAAGAAAAAAGCGCGTTATTTCACCAGTTTTTACTTTAATACACAAAATTTAATTGGACGAATAAAGCAGTTATTAGAATAATTTGGAACCCTTATAAGACATTTACAATGTGAGACATTAGCAATATAATTTGTTTTGTACGGCTGAAAAGCTAATTTTCAATCAACTGTTTTACGGTCAGAAGCAAAAGTCTGAAGCTTAGCCTAACTTTCGTTATTTTTTTTCGTTGTGATCATGAATTAATGTAACCTGAAAAGTTGGGAGGATATATTTGAAGTGTATAATACTCGTTTGTCTTTCTTGCAGTAGCACGCCAGCTTTTCTGTGTATCTCACTAAAGAAAGGTTTCTACTTCAAAATCTCGCGGACGGTCCGCGTCATCGTGCTCCCTCAGCTCGTACAACATTCAGAGTCGCATTATTTTGCTTAGGGGTTCACTTTTCTCTGGTAAATTACATTCTCAGTTGAGATTTTTATTTGCTTAATTAAACATTATGTGAGTTTTTTTCATTTGTGTTTTCTCAATCAACTCAGAAAAGGTCTGAAGTGCTAAAGTTTGTACATGTTTTATTCGCGTCTTCAAAGGAAGCCATTTTGTTCAAAAGCTAATTCTGTTTGAGAGACAGCTGTGTTGAAATTAAAAATTGTGGGTACAGCATCATCTTTAACATGTTTAAGATTGATCCTTCCGAGCTTAAAAGCTGGGCCCATTAAACGTCTTGTAGCAATATTTTGTACGAAGCAGTCTTCGGTAAAGTGCGCAGCGCAAATGCGCGAATGTTTTGATGGCTTGAAAAATTTCCTTCTCATTCGTGGGAATTTAAAAGTACTAACTTTCGATGAAGAAATTGTGCTGCAATTTAATGCGGCACAAGAAACCATGTTTCCGTTCAAAGTTGCCGACTTTGAACACTGGAAACAAAACAGATTTTAAATTTCCCGCTTGCCAACAGTGACGTCAGGAGTTTTATTTCCGACAATTTCCCGACAATTTTCCCGACCGCCTTACGAAGATGAAGGCCAAAAAGTAGCAATTTTCAACTTGCAATATCTCTGTGATAACACGTCCCATCACTCTGAAACTTCAGAATATGTTTATTTGTTACTTAATCAACACATTGCACTAAAATATAACTGAAAGAAAATATATCGAAATTTTGGTTCATTTGACCTTTAAGATGTTGATCGCGACGTTTCGACTGCTTTCAGTGCTAGTCTTCATCAGGCGTTTGAGGTTAATTGTTTGCGTATCGCTATATGTAGCACCTTGGTTCGCTGTTATTGGTGCACTTCGATCCTCATTATTATTCCGACTGGAGGTTGTTCCCTTAGTGGGCTGACTAGAGGTTGTTCCCTCAGTGGGCTGACTAGGTGTTGTTCCCTCAGTGGGCCGACTAGATGTTGTTCTCTAAGCGGTCTGCTTCGCTATCGATCGAAAATTCCTCAAGCATGGATGCCTACGATCAAGAAACACAACTGCCGATCGATAGCGGAGCAGACCGCTGAGAGAACAACATCTAGTCAGACATAAGTCACAAGAACGTGCTAGCTCATATCAAAGCATTCCCATTTGGCTTGTCCAACAACCGTGTTATTATGTGCTCCATCAATGGGTCGGTCTCCAATAGAACGTGTTCATTAAGTTGTGGCGTCCCCCAGGGGACAATTTTAGGGCCACTACTATTCTATTTTAGTATAAATCTACTAGCAATCTATCACGAATGCTGTTCACTGATTGGCTACGCTACTCACTATCTATTCTGTTGTAGATAGCGAGTAGCGTAGCTGTGGCGGTTGTTAACAGTATTGCCGCCTATTGTTTACGTTTTCAAAGGTCTCTGAAGAGGACTTGCTGTTTAAGTTTTGAATGACTAGCAGATTTATACTATAAAACAATTAGATTATTCGCTCTCGATTTCTATGCCTGATAGTTGATTCGGGCTGCGCCCTCATCAACTATCACGCGATAGAAATCTCGAGCTCATAATCTAATTGTTAAATATATTAACGATGTTCCAAATTGTCTGTCAAATTGTGAGTTCATGCTTATTGGGTCTAGACAGAGGCTAAGTACTCTTTCAGATTCCCCGACACTTGCAATCAATGATGTTCAAGTTAGCCAGATCACTACAGCAAAATCACTTGGAGTGATCATCAATGACAAACTTGATTGGGGTAGCCACATCAAAAAACTAACAAAGAAAATCGCTTCTGGGATGGGGTCATAAAACGAGCAAGGCACCCTCAAGCGACCTTTCATCTAATATATCGAGCTCTGGTGCAACCACACTTTGATTATTGCAACAATGTTTGGGGTTTTTGTAAGTTAAGTTACAAATTAAAACTACAAAATAGAGCAGCCTGTGTTTTGACTTTTTCGAACTGACGCAAATGCTGATTATTTATTCCAACTCCTAGGATGGAAAAATCAAACTCGCCAGCAGCAAATTCAAAGAGCTACGATGGTATACAAGTCTCTATTTATGTTCTAGATTTGAAGAACGAGAAACCGAATATAACCTAAGGGACTCTGTGAATTAATACTCAATATTCCATTACCGCGCACAAACTATTACAAAAATTGTTTTAGCTACAGTGGCGTCATTCTGTGGAACAGTCTTCCTTGTGATGTAAGACAAACAGAGTCCCTTGGGCAATTTAAAGGCACGGCATTCGTGGAAAGCAACTTTGTATAGACTATTTTACTTCGTACAATATTTTGTACTTTTGTAATTACAGTCGAACCTCTACTAACGGCCACCCTCTCTATAACGGCCACCTCTCTACAACGGCCAGGATTTTTCGTCCCAACCTTACACCGATACATACACTTTACTCTAAGTGAAACCTCCCTACAACGGCCACCTCTTTACAACGGCCAGTTATTTCGGCCCCAAGGTGGCCGTTGTAGAGAGGTTCAACTGTATGTAATTTTAGCTGACAAATTTATCCATGTTAAAATAAAGAAAAGAAAGACAAGATAGGATAAAAATACTCACTTTATTTGCTTTGTAGTGCACAAGACATATCCAGCAATGTATTTACAACCTATAAAATTACATTACCGCGTTTCGAGGCGCATTTCCTTAGAATAGTCCCTCGACCAAATATTTGCCCTCTTTATAACACTATAAATGTTTTCTCTAATTATCGTTCACCTTGTAATTGTACTGAGTGGAGTCAGTACAATTCAGAGGCAGGGGCGGATCCAGGATTTTTCTTAGGAGTGGGTGCACCACTAAGGAATGGCGTAATTGACTTTTTTTTTGCAGAATACCAGTTGTATTAGAAAGCCGCAGGTCATCTTTTGGGGGGGGGGGGGGTGCGCACCCCCTGCACCCTCCCCCTAGATCCGCCCCTGAGAGGTGAGTAATTTCAAACAGATTAGCACGATTACCCCTGAATTGTACGAGCTAAGTACAACCAATTAATCATATCGACAACAAAATGCGAGATAAAAAAAATCTACAAGAATTTCATAATTACAAGGAGTTCAAATCAGACAGCGCTCCAACTGGACACCAACGTGGTCGGTCGCAAATAGCACAAACAGATACGATTTACCAGCTATCAATGGAGGAAATGGGATGGTCTAATAAATAATTAATGCAATTTACGTCTGAATGCTTGGGGTAAGTAACAATTTTATTGTAATTGATGCGATTGGGACTACACTGAAAGTAATAAGCGAATGGATAATATCAAGTATAACTATCAAAGTATTTAAAACAGGCCTGCCCCAGTGTTTACATCTATTCAGTTGAAACATTGTTTCCTCTACATCCATTATTGGTTCATTCATTGGTTCAATGGAATTTACAGGTTAACTTCTAAATTTGTAGGTCTTGTAGAGTTGCATCAAATGCATTAAAAACCTCTTCAGTGTCCATTCCATTATTTCACTGAAAAAGTTCTAAAAAGTGCATTCAAAATAAATACTAGTAATTGCCTTGTAAATTCTAAAACTAATGTGCTTGAATTTTCGTTCTTAGCGAACAATTTATAGGTAGCTTGAGTGTTTAGTACCAGCCCGGGTACCACATAACGATAGTTAATGGTTTTCTCGCTATAAAGTGATATTATTTAATGGACTAACAATTATTATAAGGAATGAAGGAATGCTGCTTCCTTGCTCTCCCCATTCTGCACTGCCTAGTTACTTTTAGGCATATAATTTGGGGGCAGGGGAGGAGGGGAGTTGGTGAATGGTCTATGGTCTTCCAAAAAAGTGCATCTCGAAACTTTTTTGTCAAATTTCACAGACCTCACGGTCTCAATTTTGGTTTTCAGGAAAGCAGTTTCCAGTGCCTGGATTTATTTTGAAAGCCTTTGTCTCCCAGTCTTTCAAAGTCAAGTGAATTTACCTTTCGCCACTGATTAAATGTATTGTTTATAGCGGAGCTCTAGTGGCCCGAAGAACCACAGAGCGGAGCCCCATAACCAAAGAAAAGGAGAATCGTGCATGCATGTATTCTTTCACTATCTTCTTGTATTATCGAGTATACTTGAACACTTCTTAGTAAACAATAGCCTTCATTGTAACAGTATATTTTCCACACCCACTGCATGGGCAGCAAAACACTGTGACGATAGGTTTTTCGTGTCTATGAATGCTCGGAACTCTAGCGGAAATATAATCAACTCTGGGGGAAAACTTAACTCAAACGGAGGCACCACTTGGCCTACGGGAACAGAACCTCGTCGGATTCTCGGTACCTGGCGATCTACTTCACTGAACTTCTACGGCCGTCAAGGAGGAAGCCGAAGACTTTGGTTCCAACAGCAGTTTAATCTTCAGATAATAATCCACGATCTAATCGAATAAGGTTTACAAGCGCGGTTGCTTATATGATTTGTACAAGCGTCCTTTGTTGACAGAGTACAATACGCGTGCTAATGATAAAGATGGGAAAACAATTACAACGGAAGATAAGGTCCTTTCAAGATAGCACAACCCAATAAAATTCTAGTTTAACTCGAGAGCTTATTGTTACTAGTGTTTTGTTACCTAGGGAAGAAAGTGTCTTTAAAAGTACGTTACTTATAACTAACGAAGCAATTTAAAACTAGTGAAAAGCTAACAAATTGTGAGGCGCTAATAAGCGAGATCGTTTAGCAAGTTCTTACCCTAAAACAAATTAACTAAACAAGCATTCATTACTGAAGCTGGATGAGTCAGCGAAAGTATTCATAACCAAAGTAACATATCAGCAACTAATTAACACTAAGCATTCATACTCCGAACGCGATGAGTCAGCAAGTAACAGGTTGTTAACTAATCCTATTCAACCACGAATTCGGAACGGAACTTATAAATAAAAGTAAATAACAACTTAAACATGCTATTCACTTAAGATAACACTCTCTAGGACTGAGCGTTGATTAACTCATTCAGTTTTGGCTTAAGTAATAAAGTTGTTTCCACAGAATAACTATTGTTGGCTTTTAAAAAGGGTTTTAAAACACTGAACACGGATAAACATACAAATGATTGGAAAACGGTAAATGCTCTCATGACATTCCTTTCACCTTAAATCGAGACCTCCTGGTCGAGTAATAACTAAAAGGAAACCTGACTATGGTATATTAGCGATTAAACGGTCTCGACGGTATCAACTTCTAATTTCTTTTTAACTCTTTAATCTCGTTAGTTTTGTATCAACTTGTTAAATACATCTTTATCTCTACTAACGTTTGCTTGGTACCTACTATAATAATTTCATTACTCTAAATGTTCATTTGCCTTGTAGTTCCTTATCTGTAGGATTCAATAACGTAAGGCTCTTTTTTCATCTTCTTTTTCATGGAAATCCTGGTCAACGGTTTAACGGGTTCTCTTGATTAGGCACTTCTCGCGGGTATACATCATTCTCTTGCGGAACACTGAAACTGTTCTCTTTGCTTGGATAAACGGGCTTCAAAGTTTTCTGGACATCATCTTGTTTCTTGGAGGGTCGAACTGATCTCAATACTTTTATTCTATGCGGTTTTTGTTCATTTGGTTCAGCACTCTTATCAAATTTCTTGCGATTAACTTGGGTAGCTGAGATACAAACTACGTGATCATCTTGAAGCTTACCATGTTGGGTGGTGTGAGCGAAGAACCTCTGTGTTTTCTGAATAACGGGCTGGTTGTTGTCTTGCTTGTAAGCGTGTGATACTGTGAGCAAGTACAGTATAATGAGCATCAATACAAAGGGCGTCAGAATAAAACCAATTACTTTGCTTTTGTGACTTCGGTGGGGTACTTTAGAATCGAAGACCTTTGGGCAAGGCTCTGAATCAACTTTGCTGGTTATGTCGTTCTTTTCTTTGGAGTTACTTTGAGGAAGGAAGGTTCCCATGAATGGCACTGTTGTCGTAATGGTACGTTCTCTAAGGCATCCTGGTCTTCTGAAGGAAAGAGTGCTGTCTACCAGGTCAATCAGGGCTCCGTTGGTTTGCAGGAAATCGCGACCAAGGATTGCATCATAGGCAGGTTTTCCATAACATGAAACTCACAGGAATACTCACTTTCATTCAAGTGTAAAGGCACGGTAATCTTTCCTAATACCGGTACTGTGTGTCCACTAACTGTCTGGATAGATGATAAAGAACCATCACTCATCTTAGGCGGGAACTGACCATACGTCTTCGTGAAAAACTGCTTGTCTATGGCTGATACGCATGCTCCAGTATCCACGAGCAATTGAACTGGTTGGCCTGCTATTTCACCTGCTGTAGTTAGGTCACTGGGCTTAAGGCTGGCATCACTTTCGCATGACAGGTCAACATTTTCTTGCTTGTGCTGATCATTGGTCAATGACAATTTTACTTCCGTTTTTGATTGCGGAGTTCCTTTTCTGTCTTCGCCAACAAATGTTAGGTTGCAAGTGCGCACTGGTTGACTGGAGGTTTGTTCACCAAGTCCTGAGCTCTTCGCGTTATTGTCATGATAATCTTGAACGGGACGTGCATATTGAGCGTCTATTGTGAACAATTGTGCTGTGCTTTGTTGATGCCCTGGCGCTGATTTTCGAATTCTCTCTGATTATAGTTTGTGCGGTAATCGTGTACATGTCTTCCTTCGTGATCCTGGTATTGGTCTTCTGAAATGGAACAATTATACTGTATGTGACCAAGGCGTCCACATCTATAACACACAGGTTTAGCTCGTCGATTGTATTCCCTGTTATCAACTTGTTCTGTGTGATAGGTTTGAGTACGCTGGGCAAGTCTATTCATTCGGTTATCAACTCGCCGGTATAGGCTTTCCAATTTGGCTGTGAAAGTGTTTTCCATGCGGCGCATTTCCTTCAAGATTTCTGGCGACTCTCTTGTGTTGGCCTCTGAAAACGCAGCTATGCTAGCTGTGTTTATACCCCTGAACTCCAGACTGTCCTCGTCGATTTTGCTTGTGACATTTTCTAATGAGTTCGAGATCACGAAGTCTGGCATCCATTTCGCGGCCGAAATTGTTTATCTTATCCTCCAACTGGTATATTTCTCTTCTCTCCCAGCTCACGTTGCCAGTATTTCCACTGGAGGAATCATTAAGAGCGGCTACGCTAGCTGTGTTTACTTCTCGTGGAGACGATTTCCCTGTCAGTTCCTCGATCTTCGCCAACAGTAACCGCTCTCGTTGCTCTTTGGATTTCTCATGTTGTTTACCATTGATTAAGGCCTCTAGCTTGGCCAAAACACTGTTTTCTGGCGATGGACAACTGGTTTAACAGGCGCTTTCTGACTCTCAAACTTCTCGTTCAATGCCTCTATTTTTGCCAAGAGTGCGCGATTCGTAGCGCTTGTATCTCTGGTATCTGCTGTTTGTGGTGTGCCAGTATTTGGTTCCGCTTTTCCAGTTAATGTGCTTACGAGCTCAACGATCCTGTTTGCAAGTAACCGTTCTGATGTATGTGCACTGGCCGTGGACTTAGTAGCTCGTACTAAGAGGGCGTCGAATTCTTTAGCGGTTTCAATGGCCTCCGAGAGTGTTGTGGTTTCGCCTTCAGAACCTCCATTTGTAGTTCAGGCTTCAATCCTTCAATGAAATGATAAACTCGGGTGGTTTCTTGCATATCCAGCTTGTTAAGCTTCGATACCATATCACTCACGTAATCTCCGAGTGGCTCCCCTGATTTCTGTTGTCGTTGGGAAATTTTCTGTCGTTGAACCCATTCGCGATTCCGACGCGAATAACAACATTTTAAGGCTTCTTTGACTGCGTCCAGAGTCGCTCGTTGATCCGCTTGAAGTGCCCGGACATATTCTTGTGCTGGTCCGGCGATATGTACGGTCAACTGCGTCAAAGCTGTTTTACTCGTGGGGGATATATCTCGTGCCTCCAGATGGTAATCGAACTCTTCTAACCATTGGTCAATATCTTCGTTGTCGTGACCATAAAACTTCGCAATGTTGATATCTTTATTTCCTAACTTCTGTGCTATTTTACTTAACGCCTCGATTAATTCTTTATCCATGTTTTGTTTTTCGTGCGACGGTGAGACTTCAATGGTACTTGTACAAAATGGCAATTCAAGGAACAATGTACAATGTTCTTCGTCAGACAAATCGGCTTGTGTGGCGCGATTTACCTTGGGTGTACTAGATCTAACTTCTGGGATATCTAGTTTCCTACTTCTCAAATTATATCTCGGTAATGTTTTCTTTATAACTTTTCTCACGGACTTCAAAAACGGAATTAAGAACTTTCTGGTACTCACGTTACTTGAGCGGTCTTTCTCTTGTTGGCGCTCAAGGGATTACATCGGGTTTGTCGTCAACCACTGTTGGATGTTCGTCTTCTTCCTTTGCCTTGATAACGTCCTCTGAAGTTCCAGGAAGCACCAATCTCTTCTTCACCACTGTGACGATAGGTTTTTCGTGTCTATGAATGCTCGGAACTCTAGCGGAAATATAATCAACTCTGGGGGAAAACTTAACTCAAACGGAGGCACCACTTGGCCTACGGGAACAGAACCTCGTCACGGATTCTCGGTACCTGGCGATCTACTTCACTGAACTTCTACGGCCGTCAAGGAGGAAGCCGAAGACTTTGGTTCCAACAGCAGTTTAATCTTCAGATAATAATCCACGATCTAATCGAATAAGGTTTACAAGCGCGGTTGCTTATATGATTTGTACAAGCGTCCTTTGTTGACAGAGTACAATACGCGTGCTAATGATAAAGATGGGAAAACAATTACAACGGAAGATAAGGTCCTTTCAAGATAGCACAACCAATAAAATTCTAGTTTAACTCGAGAGCTTATTGTTACTAGTGTTTTGTTACCTAGGGAAGAAAGTGTCTTTAAAAGTACGTTACTTATAACTAACGAAGCAATTTAAAACTAGTGAAAAGCTAACAAATTGTGAGGCGCTAATAAGCGAGATCGTTTAGCAAGTTCTTACCCTAAAACAAATTAACTAAACAAGCATTCATTACTGAAGCTGGATGAGTCAGCGAAAGTATTCATAACCAAAGTAACATATCAGCAACTAATTAACACTAAGCATTCATACTCCGAACGCGATGAGTCAGCAAGTAACAGGTTGTTAACTAATCCTATTCAACCACGAATTCGGAACGGAACTTATAAATAAAAGTAAATTACAACTTAAACATGCTATTCACTTAAGATAACACTCTCTAGGACTGAGCGTTGATTAACTCATTCAGTTTTGGCTTAAGTAATAAAGTTGTTTCCACAGAATAACTATTGTTGGCTTTTAAAAAGGGTTTTAAAACACTGAACACGGATAAACATACAAATGATTGGAAAACGGTAAATGCTCTCATGACAACACAGAGCCGACGGCTGCTACCCAAGGAAGACCGGTAAGAGTGTTTCATCCCAATTTCCGTACGTACGTACGGTGCACGCGAACCATGCCGCTAGCCATGATGACCATGAAAATTGAATGAATGGTTCCCCTATTTCTATGCATGCATGATTCTCCTATTTCTGTCGTTATGGGCTCCGCTCTGGGGCCCTTCGGGCCGCTGGAGCTCCACTAACAATAAAAAGGGTTCTCCGCTTACGATTGTCATATGCGACTATTGCAGCGCGCGCTGCTTGCGTCAGGCAAAGATCGTATACAACTCGTCATTCTAACATTTTGATTGTGGCTACGTCTGTTTCAAAATCCTACGACACTTTTCGTGTTGTGATGAACTGTCGTGAAGATGTCGTACGCCTGATTTAGACGACACGATTCGTGTTCCAGACATGACGTGAGCAAGTCGCATACAACAGTAACACGCAAAATCGACCTTAGTTATACGTCCAATAAGGTTAATGAATTGCTTCAGAAAATAAAGTTACAGAATGCTAAATCAACGAATTCACGATTTCTTCAAAGATGCTGGACATATTTGACGAAATTTGTAATTTCCGTAAACGCTTAGTTCTTGTATTTTTCGCTGCTAGCATTTTCATTGTCAGTGGGTATCCGTTCATGAATATAAGATGCCATTCTTTGCCGGTTCTGAGCTGCAAAAATCAGTATAGAAGACTGTCTCTTTACAAATTCAGTTTTGTTTGTAGAGAGAACGTGTTTTTCTTATTCGATTCATCATCATTCATCATCATAACCTTTATTTAAAACACGATAAAATTTTTAAGCTGAATGCTTGTGGGGTCGTGTAATAATTAAAATAATAAAAAAATTAATTAATTAATTATATACAAGCATAAAAATTTGAAGTTAGTTACAATATACAGTTACGATAATCTCCTAAATTTAAAAGATAAAAAGAAAAAATATAAAGTAGTTACACTGATGTACAATTACGATAATCTCCTAAATTTTAAAACTAAATTAATTAATTAATTAATTAATAGCACTTAAACTCGTGATACAATGTCTGGGGAGTGACTGAACTGACTGGGCGATAAATTCAAGTTCCTTAACATATTTGTCCTTCTTCACTTTACGACAAAAAGCCGTAAATTGGGAACCCGTAAAATATGTGGAAACGGCGTTCCATAAGATGGCACCTCTGTAACTAATCATTTGAATTTTTAAGAAAGTACGAGTTGAAACGAAGGGCAGTAATCCTATTGCTCCTTCTGAAGTCATAAGCTGCTCGAGCTTATAAGCCAAGTAAGATAATGCAGTAGGTGCTTCACCGTTAACTACCCTGTAAAATAGTTTAATAACCGGAGTTTATGCAAGTAGCTTAATGTAGTCCATTTCGAATGCCGGTAGACTTCAGCAGATGGCATGTTCGCCGTATCTATGTACGTATATGATCGATTGGCCACTTTCAACAAAAGGAATGAACACAAATACATCTTTATAGCGTCCGGGAGTGTCCTAGACGTATGCAACCTCCATTAGAATGTTATTATTTGACACCTCATAAGACGTATTCTATGTGAACCGATGTGAACCTGTTTTAGCGGACACCCTGTATTAAGCGGACACTACCGCATTCCCGATGGTGTCCGCTTAATACAGGTTTGACTGTATTTACAGATCTTTTTCAGTTGGAGAGCAGCAAAAGGCAAAACATATAAAGGATGAAACTGGAAATTATGATACTATGAAATTATGCCGAGAATGAAATTATGGCGAACTGGCACCTAATAGAGAAACAACCCCGCTAATGGCAAATCTACAGAGAACCTCCTATTATATCATACAAGCGAGGAAATCAGCATTATATGATATTTAGTCCACCATCACGCTTATAGAACGACTAAGATTAAGCATTTGTTAGAACAAATGCTGCTAATGATCAACACGATACTGCGTCTGCGTATGTTGCTTGTGCTTATGCTTGCGTCGCTAGTGAAAACCAGGCTTAAAGGTTACCGGTATATATATATTTTTTATTTCCGGTTTCGCGGTTTCGATCCGATTCTTCATTTCCGGGTTTGAACTGGTGGTGTTTCCCGAGAGGTCCGCTAAATTGGTTGAAAGACGGTAGTTTACGTCACATCCAATGACGTTTTCGATGAAGACTCCGAAGAAAAAACTCAGCGAAGCGAGTGAGTGCTAGAAAACCTCTAAAGCCAGTCAAAAGTGTAAATCATTATGATCCCAGTTTCAAGGGTGTCACTCTGCATATGAATATGACGCTAAAGAAAGGAAAAGCGCAACTGGTGATCGATTGTTGCTTTCCATTCACGACAAAGAGTCGTCGCTGCTCCATCCGGAGTTCGATTCCAAGACATCAAGGAGAAGGCTTGCCTCTCCGGGGCTTAATCCTTCGATTTTCAAGCTACAAAGCTCTCCGGAGTCTGTGTTTAACGACAGGAGCCTGTCTGACGTGGATTTGGGAACTGCACTGATCCAAGTCGAGAAGGAGTGCGCATCATGCGGAACTTTTAAAACTCCTTTGTGGCGTGACGCAAAAGATGGTACTCATTTGTGCAACGCCTGTGGAATCAGGTACAAGAAGTACGGGATTCGTTGCGTCCGATGCTGGTATATTCCCAAGAACAAGGAGGAAAAGCTCTGCCCTGCTGTACTAGCTGCGGTCGCAAAGGAAACCCATAAGCAGTAGTGAGTAACAATTTTCTCAAAATGGAATTGTTTGCCGTTTTATTCCGTGGACTGTTGTGCTTTTTGAGTGTTTTACGAAGCTGTTTCTTGCCGTTGTAACATAACAATGGCTTTAATTAAGTTGGCAACGAAAATATGTACGGTCAGATTGCATGCAGTTGGTGCAAAAAATCTGATTACCTAATTACCTTATTCGTACTAATTTTCGCGGGACCTTAATTTCGCGAAATGGAACAAGCAAATTTCGCGGGTCTCAAAGGTGGCTCCTAATAATTTACAGTTGTCATGGCAACGCTAAGCGCGTCAAAACATGCCAAAATTTGACATTTTGAGGCCAATAACTTGAAATATACACGGTAAAAGTTGTTCCATTTCAATATTTTTACTTTCCTGATGGAAAGGAAAAAATCTGTACATACGTTTCAGAGCCACCTTATTTTTTCATTAATTTAAGATGGCACTAAAACGTATGTACGAGTTTTTTTTTAAATCGGTCAAAATGTTTATGATATCAATAAAATAAAAATATATGAAAAACAAGAAAATTTACTGTAGTTTTTAAGTCATCAGCATAAGCCATAAAAGTTCAAACATTATAAGGGTATGTTTTAGCACTCTTAGCATAGGCGGACTTAGAGGGGGGCCGAGGGGGCCGCGGCCCTCCCTTTCGTCTGGGAATTTTTTCATAAACAACCGTCTGTTGAATGTTGAACAGTATTGTCGCGCCTATGGCACGGGTTTCGCTCTCGCTGCAAACTGCTTCGGCCCCCTGTTTCTGAATTTCCTGGATACGCTCCTGCTTAGTGTTGCCATGACAACTAATACTGACCTCATAGGTGTCTTATATTGTTCACTGATGGTATCATTGTTCGATTATGATGTAAGTCTTTGTTAGCATCAGCGGCCCGGCTGTATTTTCTTGGTATACACACTCGCCAAAAGGCACGTGTGTATACCGAGAAAATACAAGTGACTCACAGGATATATTCATGGTATACCGCTCGAAAGCGTTGCATGACTAGTATATATTATAAAGAATTAAGACGATTTCTACTGCATAGAGCAAAATCGTGATTTCTGAGGTTATTTCCACTGAGGCATATTGTATGTATTTCCATTTGTAACTTCCTGTAGATATATCTTATTAACCATGCAAGCGCGAGGGCCGTACTGGGAGAATATCGGCCCTAGGTCTTGACAGTACGGATCGAGCGCAGCGAGGTCCGTACAGAAAAGACCGAGGGCCGATATTCTCCCAGTACGGTCCCGAGCAAGCTTGGTTAATAAGAGATTTATTACACAACTTTGCGCTTAAAAAATAGTCATAAGAATGTAAAAAAAACTTTACCCCGGTCCGATACTTAGAGAATATCGACCAGCAATAAAGCATTCTGATTGGCTGATTTAGTTATCGGCCCTCTCAACTGACTTAGTTGTGTAATAAGTATAGTAATATCCAGTATAAACATTTTGCAAAATTCCTCATTTATTCCTCCATTTTACACATTTTCTAGTTTTAACATGGTGTTTTCTATTTTATTCACTTTATAAATCATTATATTCATAACAAAGGTTCAATTTTGCAATTGTCTCGACCATCGCTTAAATAGGTTATCTGACAGTAAATTTAGGTTTTAGCTTTTCAAACCAGGGGATTAGATTTGTCCAGGTTTTCTAAAAGGAAAGAGGTTACTTTCCAGAAAAAATTTATATATTGGACATAATATTTTTCCAGTTTGTAGAAAGGTACATGTAGGGGAATATTTTCAGAAAGTTCTTAAAATGCTAAATTATCTGAATGGCCTTTGATAAAAGGATTAATGATTGTCTCTACAACCCATCATTACTCTTCAGTATTTGGTTTGGGCAGTCAATTATGCTAGAGATGTGGTGGGCAGTCTTAATTAGTTCAAAGTAAATTTGTTCATTGGCATGTATTTTCTGTGTGGTTTTTTATTCAGTTTGTGTTCTGGATCATATTCTGTTGTATTGTCACCTGTATATATATTATAAACCTTCAAGTGCAATATTTCTGGCATTATGATGCATTCTGTAATTTTCATTAACATTTAGACAGGCAGTATAAAGCTTGTAAGTTTTTATTTATTATTTATTTGACAAAGTTTATTTATTTGTGTGAGCCAGTCAATTTGTTCATGTGATACTGATGCATTGTCAGTAATTATGCTTCAGTCAATAATTGAAATCCCGGCAATTATCCCCCACCACACCCCTCTTGCACAACACAGCAGACAAAACGAGACAGAGAATCTGTTTGGGCATCTTAATAGGTAACGAGAAGCCCTCGAGGAAGCCCCCAGGGTGGGAGGGTAAAGCAAAAACTGAACGCCGAACGAACAAAACAAAGTGGTCATGTTACAACCCAAATGTCAGTCAACAGCTAGCCGGGCGCGGCGTGGAGTCCTGGGGCTAATTAACTTATTCCCTAGGAATAAGAACAATTATCCCCCACCACACCCCTCTCACACAACACAGCAGACAAGCGAGACAGAGAATCTGTTTGGGCATCTTTAATAGGTAACTTGAAGCCTCGAGGGCTCGAGGGAAGCACCCAAGCAAGGACAAAGAGGCCCAAACAGAATTCACAGGGGAGAAGAAGGAGGTGCGAGAGGGGAAACGACGGAGTGCCTGATCGAGAAATATATATTATAAACATATGTCAAAATGAAAACCTAAACTAAAAATTACAAGGCTTGAACATGTTGGAGACAATGTTCGAGAGCGCAAGTCTGTCTGCTAAAGGCAGAGATAAATATAACATGTAAGCATCAGATCAACTGAATGGCCGAACGAACAAAACAAAGTGGTCATGTTACAACCCAAATGTCAGTCAACAGCTAGCCGGGCGCGGCATGGAGTCCTGGGGCTAATTAATCTATTCCCTAGGAATAAGAACCCTCTGACCCCTGGGGACATAACGGGGATTAAGCGCTGCCAACAAAATGTCTGTTTCACCGGGCCATTGAGCAGTGATTTAACAGCACACATAGCGGGAATAAAATGATAGTGGAAATTAAAAACTAAAAGGACTGAAATAATCGGTTACCCAGATCTCCCACAGAGCCCGATGATGCTCTTTCCAAATGGCGTTCAGCAACAGATGTCAGGTGAGAATATCAATCCAACTCATCTGTGATTCAGAATGAGGCATCTGTGCAAACTTAGAGTTCAAAAACAAAGCGTTACTTCAGTGGTGGAATCGTTGGAATGTCGCAATACCGATTTTTCACATGAACTATAGGATTTGAATATCGATGTGAATAAAACATGCTAGTTACAACCAATCGCAAATATCTGTTGCGATATATGATCAACATCATACGGGATTTTTCAGCTCAAATTGCAGGTCTCTCTTGCAGGACCATAATGTGAATGATGTGTGCATAGGGACACCTGAGACAAACCTAACCCCTGCGCCAGGTTGACCATGGTACCATGGTTTTTTCATTGTCAACCATGGTTGACTGTGGTATGACCGTGGTGTCTGACCATGGTCTTCTTTGGCCACTGACCATGGTCCATAGCCAACCATGGTCAGAAAATATTATTGTTAATAGAACGAATTCGCATAAGTCGATTTTTATATGCTAATGAGTACCATTAAATGCTAATGTGGAGGAACAATAGAGAATTGCGTGCACTGAAAAAAGTACTGTTTAAAATTATAATTGGTGTATCAGCGTGTAATATACGTATTTCCCACTCATCAAACGTATACTTACACGCTGGTATGTACGCAAATTATAATTTTAAGCAATACTTTTTTAGTGCCCGCAATACTTGTTTCAAAAAGGGCACCTGAGGTGTTTATGGAATGATTAAAACTCATCATTTTTGACATTTATAAAGCACTTAAATGAAGAATGACTAAACACCATGGAATACCATGGAAAACCATGTCCCAGAAAGGTTATCAGGCAAATCTGATTTAATTTGTGAAAAAAAATGTATAATTTGAGAGATTATATGGTCATTACAAGTAATACTTCTCCAATTAAGGCTTCTTGGTTAAAAATACTTAATTTATGTACTTAGGTGTGACTCAGATCTTTTCTTTTTGTTAACCATGAAATACCATGTTTAACCATGTTCAAGGTAAATGATTAAAAATTATTATTATGCAGTTCATGAAGAGTTTAAGTTTTCAAGTGTATTGTGCAAAGAAAATGAAAAATCTGGCAGTTTGTCATTTAAGAAGTGTTGTCACCTGATCTTTCCCAACTGACTGAAACTGGTTTGATTGAGGAGACCGGAAGGCACAAGCAGACTGGGCCAAATAACATTGAGATCTGGTCAAAGGTAGTATAAACCCACCAAAAGGTATAAAAGGGGAAGAAGTCAAGTTTTTCCCAATAATTTAGGACAACAACAACAAAGAAAAAACAGGACACTCAAATTGAATCTGACATTTATTTACTGTTATGTGAAAAATACAATCCAAACAAACATTAAAGTTGAGTATGTTCAACTATTTACATGAACTTTAAATTAACTGTAATTTTAAATAGGCTGTCACTTAAGTTAACAAAGCCATCTGTAGTTACTATTGCTATTGACAACATCTATCTTGTGTTACTTGATTTTTAACCTACATTATCAATTATCAATTGAGCATAATATCAACTGAATGCTCTTTATTTTACCCGGAACATAATGAAACACATCTTGATTTAAAAAAAATTACTGTCGCAGAATTCGACTACTTTGCCAATGATACAGAGCTGTACTCCAGTTAGCAATCAAAATGTGCAGTTCCAGAAAATATCAGCTAAATTGGAATTTCCACAAAGTAGGAATGAGGGGATGCCGGGGTTAAAAAAAAAACCATTCTACTTGTTAGTAAAAATGTCAAGAATTCATATATAATAAAACTAATAACTACTTCTAAGATCATTAGTAAAGTTTGTTTTCCTCAAAAACAGCAACAAAACAAAGACTGATATTTGTTGAGACTACCAGTAAGTTACTTCACAGGTGACCAAAGCGTACTATAAGAGTTTGTATGGATTTGAAATTTCTTGAAAATATCTTCTTTTTCCTTTGAAAAGCTTCAATAAAGTTTGAAACCTTACCTGGTGTCCTTTTTTTGCCATCCTGGTGCTTCTTTAAGCCATTTGAGCGATTTTCTTTTAACCGCTAACAAGTTAAATTTTGGAGGCAAAAACTTCCTTTGAAATCGAAACTCCGGCTACGAATCGCCGCCATTCGTCCGTGAAACAAAAAAGTTGGCCCAAAGCTAACGGTTTAAACTTCGGCCGAGTGACGAAATCCATCCATTCAAAGGAAGTTTTTGCCTCCAAAATTAAACTTGTTAGCGGTTAAATCACATAGAAAGATTGCCTATTCATCGATTTTGGAACGTGAAGGGATAATATATATCGAGGTATGTGTGGTTTTAATCTACTTTAAGCAAGCTTTTCGAACTGATCTCCTGAGGCTTTGTTTCCAACCTTCTCTTTCTCTTAGTATTAGATAAAACGCTTAAATGGCTTAAAGAAGCACCAGGATGGCAAAAAAAGGACACCAGGTAAGGTTTCAAACTTTATTGAAGCTTTTCAAAAGGAAAAAGAAGATATTTTCAAGAAATTTCAAATCCATACAAACTCTTATAGTCAAATCCATACAAAATCTTATAGTACGCTTTGGTCACCTGTGGTTACTTATAGCAATACTGTATGTAATTGAGGGGTGTGGTGGAAAAACGGCATTATGACAAAAGAATTCTATTGTCATAATGCCGTTTTTCCACCACACCCTTCAATTAATTGCAACTAAATTTTCATAATACCATCAAGTTTTTCTTTAAAAATGCTGGCTTCAAAAATAATGTTGATAACATGATCAAAATTTGTAATTAAATGGTGTCCAGTATAACATTGTAAACAAAAATGATTTCAACTAATTTATCTAAATAGCAACATAACATAACATGATGAAAGCTAAACCGTTACTCCATAAAGCCTGGTTTTCACTAGCGATGCAAGCACAAGCGCAAGCATAAGCGCAAGCACAAGAGCTCTGTGGCAAGTGAAAACGGAGATTGACGCAAGCACAAGCACTAGCGCAAGCACGTACGATTGACTAGTTCCATGTCCTTCTTGCGTAAATAAAATACATACACCTTATTTGGTTTGTACATACTGTATAATAGATATTTTTGCACGTTCTCTTGACCTAATGTGGTGGAATGACATAATAGTGGAATAATAATTCAGTTAACAAGCGTAGATAATGTCCGAAAAAAATTCCGAATAAATTCCTCAATTTCCCGCGTTTGCCCCCGCTTACGCGGGAGGGACCTAGAACGAGTGTTTTAATTGGCCAAAGGTATAAGACTCCCTTGTGCTTGTGCTGTGTTTCATTTTCACTAGATTAATGCGAATGCAAGCATAAGCGCACGCACAAGAAAAAGGAAAATTTTTATCCTTGTGCTTGTGCTTATGCTTGCGCCAAGCCCGTTTTCATGGTGAAATAAGGGCTCTTGTGCTTGCGCTTATGCTTGCGCTTGTGCTTGCATCGCTAGTGAAAACCAGGCTTAAGGAAACTGCATAGTAATATAAAAACACTAATTTCATTTATGGTTAGTGCAGAGTTTTATATTCCAATTTGATACTTTTTCCAAACCAATAATAATAATTAGTCTGGAAGAAGTAAAATAATTTACATGTCAAACTATTGGTGGGGGGGCATTCACTACCAGCTCGGCCTTCTCCGCCTTTTGGTAAAGTACTTGAAATCTGGATGTGACTCTCTTGTTCTTCTCATGAGCTCTTTAGCATGCGCCTTGTATGGCTTCTTCTTCTTTTGGGACATTTTCTTCCATTTTTTCCCAAGCACAACGGAGATGTCTCTGTTATCCTTTGTTGGGTACATCTCCTGGAAATCCTTGCGGTTCTGCTTGCTAAACAAAAGAAGGCATTCATTGGTCTCTTGACATGATTAACATGTGTTTTAGTGTTGCCATTCTGCAAAGGTCTTGTGGAAATCTCCTCCAGCTCTCTGATCCTTGGCTGTTTATTTCCGAGATGGGTGATGCCAAGCTTGCTGGGGCGTTTTCTTCTATTGTAAGTTCTGGAGACGTGCTTCGAAGATTGCTTGATTCATCTGAAATCAAGGCTGCATCATTTTGCTGAAAAGTAACACAGTAACTGAATATGCAGGGTTTATTCTAGAAATTGGCCAATGAGGCCCCCCTTCTTTAATTTTAGGGGGCCCTTTTTCAAGAAAGGGGGCCGAAGAAAGGGTCCCCCAAAAGTTATTAACTTATTTGTACAGTCTAGTCAGTTCAGAGAAAACGGTGTCTTATCACATGGTAATGTAACGCTTATTAAAACTTCTCATTTACAGACTTACAAGTAGTGAGCAAGAGGTTGAAATGGCTCTAAGGCTTTAACATAAATCAAAAGCTTCTTTGCTACAGACATTTCTGAACTAGTCTAGATGAACTAGACTGTTTTGGCAACAAATCCCAAAAACTGAGTGCTTTTTGAGACTTTTGACCTTCCACGTGGGCTGAAGTCGCCGGACGCTTTGCCGCCATTTTGGAACATTCTGAGCGTCTGAAATGGCCTGGACTTGAATTACTGCAGAATCCCGGATGTTTGTCTCGTAAAATAATATGGCTCTCGTCGCTTCCAAACAGTGACTTTTCCTTTTTTGTTAATTATTATTGTTATATGTGCATGGAAGAAAAAAGAATAACCCAGAAACAACTCATGAAAGTGCAGAATACGATAATTATAACAGAAACAAACGAAGAAGAGAAAGGCAATTAAGACAGTAAGGAGGCTATTAAGTTCGAATGGGTTTTATAGAGCAGCTGTCATATCAATCTTGTTGTCAGTGATGTTTTCGAATACCTTATTTAAAAAAATAGTACTTAAAAATAGTACTTATCCTTGGACACAATTTTTTGGACCAATAGTTAATTGTTGTAACCACCTACAGTTTAAAATACTATTGACAAGGCTAAAAATTTTACAATTTAAAAAAAAAAAAAAAACTTTTTCGACTAAAAAGTCATCTTCATCCCTGAAGATGACTTTTTAGTCGAAACGTTTTAGCCTTGTAAATAGTATTTTAAACTGTAAGTTGTTACAACAATTATAACTATTGTCAATCATCGAGCCCTTGTACCCCTTCTATCAGTGACAAATCTCCAAACACCAAAACATCAACATCACTGCCCAGATTAAAGTCGCCACTAGAAAAGAAAAGAAAAAAAAAAGATATACACCTTAACAGCAAATTTTTAAAAAGCCCAACAGCCACATTTCACTTAGTCAAAAATTAGGTGCTTCTGTAATAAATGAGAGATTTACCTGAAATTTTGAGGTGCTGTGACAGCATGGTGCCAAGTTTGCGGGAACGCATCATGATAAACAGTGTGCATGGTGGATTCAAATTCCCATGATGGAGCAGAACATGCTGCCTGCTGGCGATTGACCTGACCAATCTATCTGGAAAGGAGAGAAAAACTGTGATATATATATCATACAATGTACTAGCACGAGAGAATGTTGAAATATTGAAAACCATCTACAAAATAGTGCACTTTTGAACGTCTTTACGTTATAAGTATTATTAAGCATTTATTAAGTTTCACAGTCATGCTAGAGGCTGGAATGTATCAAAATGTTCTCTAAGGGCGCATTCTACTTGGAATAGACGGTGTTTGTGTTCCCTTTTGCGACCTATTCCTTTTTCGGACTGAAACGGAATTACTATTCCGCTCTTGCGAGAGCTTTCTTCCATTCTTAATGACTCTGATCAAGGCTGAATTTGAGCAGATTCAAATTTTGATGAGAGGGCACAAAGACTAACTGAGCCACTCAAATCCAGTGAACTTGCTCTGGGAGTCCATTACAGTAACCATCAGAAGGCCACTTTTAAAGGGAAACAGTCACAGGTTGCGCATTGCGGGAGCTGGAAAGCGAAAAACGTAATGCTGGCGAAAAAGAATATTCATGTACCCCGACAAGAGCAAGTAGAAAGAGTGGTGAAAACCCCAGAATGAGCATTAATCATGGAACGATAACATTTTCAAAACATCGCTTTGAAAGCGAAATTCTGTGCAGGTTACGAAAGTATGCAGTGATACTGTCTTTCGCGACACATTTGTTGTTAGGAGAGGAAGACGTGTGATCGAAACAGATGTGACCTCAGCTGTGACCTCTGTCACGCGCGTACAAGCGGCTTTCCGTTCGAACCGGCTAACAAGCCGTTCACTACCGGCTCATCAGCCATTCACACGAACGGTTAGCAAGCCTTTCGAACGGGCATGATACTACAGCGCCTTCTGAAAAAAAATCTTCAGCCGTTCGAACGGCTGCTGCTAACCCGTTGCAGGAAAAAATCTTCACCCGTTCGACACGGCTTTATGCAAGGTTATCCCGTTCAGAAAAAATATTAAGCTTGGCTGTCAAAAGTATGCGTTGCGTTACGCGCCGTTGCCCAAAAAATTGTATATGCAACATTTTAGAAAGT
>MU827340.1:154210-171665 GCA_029204205.1 Desmophyllum pertusum | reverse complement strand
TTAAGTCGCAAAATATCGACAATGTTTGTTGAGCAACAAGTATGGGAACGTGCGTGACCTAAGTCGCAATTGGTTTTGGTTTTGCATCTGATTGGTTGAGTAGGTGGCGGAGCAATTTTATCGCAATCACAGAGGCGTAGTAAAGCAAAACCAAAGGCTAGTTCCGGATTACTTTTACAGTTGTTTTTCACATAACTTTGCTAAGTGAACCAGCGATGTTGTGAAGTTCGTTGGGAAATTGGGTACTAGGCTAAGAACTAGCCAATACGTTGCGAATTACACAATCAAATTGGGAACTTCAGAAGCGAAGTTCGCAAGTTCGCGGAGGGGTCGTGACGTGAGTTCGTCAATTCGAATGGGGGAGGAAGGTAGATACGGGGGTGAGGAGAGTAAACAAGTACGGGAAACACAGCAATATTCTCTGAGCTGGAAAGTTTTGTTCAAGTTTTTGTCGTAAAATGGAATAAGGCGAATCCTGATGCAACCAGTCTTGAACAGGAAACGTTGATAAGTACAGTCGGGCATAAGTTTCACCGAGCGAACCTCCAAGGATTGGATTTTACAGTCCAACGCGCCAGCCGGAGCCGCATGAAATTGAAGCTTCTCGCATCAAGTTTGAACACATAAATTTAGATAGCATATCCTTTAAATGTAAGCGTAAAACGGTGTATGCTGTTTTCATTGGCAAACCCCCCAATAACCCAATTATAAACGGTTTTGTTTTTCCGCGCCCTTGTGCTTATCTGGATGCTCACGCGCCGGGGGGGTGTTTTGGGGTCCCGGGGTGTTTTGTAGGTAGCAGACTATAAAACAGTGGTAATTTTGAGATTAGAGACTGGTTGCTGAGTCAATATTGCAATGAAATGAAAGTCTGGTACAAAACACTTTCACTCAGCGGTAATAATAATACGTACATTTATTCGTACTTTGCCTTTGACTATGTTTCGCGAGGCAATTCAATGTCACCGTTTGCGGTTTTTTCCCCGTTTCAGTTGAATTAGGTAACAAAAAATAATTGTTTTCCCTTCCCTTTCAAAAACTGGACACATTTTTCCCAATCGGAACTTTTTGTCTTATGATGTGTTTGATTTTTGTGAACTTTTTAGAGATTATTTCCCCTCTATTTCCTCGTCCAGGTCAAGGAATACAGTCATAAACTAGCCTGCGATTAACAGACCACCTTCTCCATCAATTACTTGGAAAACATTGTATATAAAATACATGTGGTGTTCATTGGTTTGTACATGTACAACGAGAAACGGGGGGGGGGGTCCGGCGGGCTTTTCCTTCTTTCTAGTTTCGATTCTTTAAAGTTTCGGATTCTTTTGGGTGTTGACCTTCCTCTTCCTCTGTCGTCACGCAATCTGCCTGTACAATTTCTTCACCCTTCTTGCAATTGATTAATTGAGATTTTTCCTTTCCATTGGTATCGCAGTAGACTTAGGTTTCTCAATTAATTAAAGGAAAGAACTTTACTACATTGTGGTGTTAACTGTAGTTGCAAATATCCATTTTATCCTCAGCAAAATAAATTGTGCAAATACATGTACGGAGTTGATAGTGTGTTTTTTTGCATTTATCCACTACCGTAAATACAAACGCACATGAATTTCATTAGGTTTTCAATGCATAGTAGACAAGCATTTTCGTATTACATGTATTCTACAAATATATTTTACGGTGTTCAAATTCATACCAGAAGTTTGACCGCTCGTCGCATCGTAACTGGAACATCTTTTCAACTTTTCGTAACGAAATATTGGCTGGACAAGACTAGGCAGTTTTAATATATCCAACTTTTTTTCTGATAAATCTCGCCTAAAACTATTGAGCTAAGAGTTAATATTGCTGTGTTTCCCGTACTTATACTTCTGATCTCAACTTCGAATTTACGAACTTTGGTCAGAGCGAAATTGCGAACTTCGTTCTGGAGTTCCCAATTTGATTGTGTAATTCGCAACGTAATTGGCTAGTTCGTAGCCTAGTACCCACATTTCCCAACGAACTTCACAACATCGCGCGGTAAAGTTTTATGTGAAAACAACTGTAACACTCAATTAAAAACCGCTCTAACAGGAATTAAGGATACACCAGCCTTTACTTACTAGAATCGCAAATAATAACTCCTGATACATAAGCCATGCATATTGATAAACATAAAATACATTGGAACACATCCCCAACACTGCCCCGATTCATTGGGGTTTTTTTTTTTTTTTGTTTTTTTGTGTTTCCCCCCATAGCAAAAAAACCAGTTCCGGGGTCGCTTAGCGGCAATAAAGGCGACCTCCAGGAGACCGTCCACAAGGTTGATATAAGCATAAGTCCCCCAAGTATCTTGTGATGTATTTGTTGCCGTAGATTGGAAAGCTAATCTTGTGGAACATGTATCGATGTCGCCGAGGACTTCTAAGACGCTTTTCTTAGCGGACGGTTTCCCTTTGCCGTTTGTATCAATCTTGATTATGGATATCCCACCGTTCGCGGGACATATCCTCGCTGCCACGTGCAACCGATTTCATATTCTCTGCGACAATTCGCTCAAGACTCCTTCGAGTTTTTTGTCCTTCTCGTTTTCACTTTTAAGTATTATGGATGAGTACTACCATTATTTTGTGTAGAGAATTTTGGGGCAACGACAGGTTTTCTGTATGTAGAGAAAAATACGAAAATAATTTGTTTTGGTGTTTTCATATTTCCATTTGTCTTGTTTTTAAAAGAGTAGAGGACGTCCAAGTCCCCCGTATTGTGGTCCTGGTTTTCATTTATTCATGAGTTGAGGTGGGTGGGTGGGGTGGAGATCATGATGGACTGATAGCGGGGTATCATTGGGTGCCTATTTACATTCTATGCTTAGGGGGAGGACCGGTCCGATATTTTCTGACGATTTCCTGAACAATAGACCATTTTAACAGTTCTGTGAACTGTAACCAAGCCTCTGTATGAAAGCGAGGTTAGGGGTGACCATAGAGATGTTTAGATCAGAAACTAATTTACATAATAACAGAATAATTTACATTTGAAAAGAAGGTAGGTTTGTATCACCACAAAGTCCACCTCCAGCCTGCACTTCTGTTCAAAGGCCTGGATTCTAAGCACACAACTGTAAAATGGACTATTGAAAAATCCAAGATGTCGGATCCACGATTGGCGGACATTTTTTAAAGTATGAGACGTTAATTTTGGAGTGATATGATATTTACACCTGATATGATATCACGAATTGATTTCGTGAATTTGTCCACTAAAATACGCATGGTTGAAAATGCTTTATACACCACATAAGTTTTCATTTTTATAGCACAAATAACTTTCGCGATACAGATCGTTTTAACCCAAATTTGTTTTTGTTTTATGAGCTTCATTAAAAGTGTTTTGCTTTACGATGAAATCTTTATGCAAAATCTTTGCCGATTTTTAGCATCTTTTATATTTTTTCTTGATTTTTTTCAAAAACAAATTTGGAGATTTTTCCTTGATATTTTCTGAACAATTTAGAAATCCAGGATGTTCGGATCCAAGATGGGCGGGTTTTTTTAGCGGTAATGACGTCATTATGGCGTGTATGACGTTATAATTGACACGTGACTGCCACTAAAATAATAGATTTTCGGATGCTTTTAAACAACACCATGTAAGTTTCATGTTTCATAGCCGTCCAATACTTGTCGAGATACGATAGGTGGGAGGGGGGCATCTATCTGCCCCCCCGCACCCCCCGCCGACCCCCCCCCCCCCAGGCTGAGAAACGAAAAAAAAGCCAAGGCAGAAATAGGGTTAATAATTCATCCGTTATAACAAAAGGAGATCATAACCGTGACTGAGGTTTGGATACCTGGTCTTAATTAGCATGGAGTTTTTAGGATTTTATTTCTCCATTTCCTCCTTATTTTTTGTTTTGATTGAGAAAATATATCAAACACTTGAGATATGGTTTCATTCGAATTTCGCTAAACATCTCAAATTTCGTCACAAATATACTTCCTCTACGCGTCCGTACTTCCAACTCTCTTCTCGATTTTTGGAATTCGGATGAACCACTGTCTCTAATGTTTGATATATTACTTACCATTACTATTAATATTGATTTTTTAAACTCGAATATTTTAAAAAAATAAAACATTCCAAACAAATATAAATTCAAAAATTGACCGATTGACTGGCCTTTTGTGTTTAAGCAAATATGTCGTCATGGCAACATGGTTTAAATTGTTACTCGACCAAATCATACGTACTTACCACCATAGACGGTTTCATACGGTCCCATGCCTTTCTGAGTAAACGCTGCCACTTGAATCTCGTAAATCGAGTACGATTGAAACTTTTAGGGAAATCATATACTCTGTTGGTTTGGCAGTGGCGATATGCTGCTCTGTATAAAACACTTCCCGCTCGGTTGTTTCAATTCTTCGATATTTGATGGAGTAACCCACAAGAAGGCCTCTTACGTGACCTTGAGGGACTGGGCTCCAGGTCACTTTAATGGTTTTCTGCGGATTTAAGTCTTTGAGCCGTGACACTTTGCGGAGGCTTGCCGGGTACTAAGAGAGAAGAAATTATCAGTTAATAAATAAATATTAAACGTTTAATAACATAGAGGGAAAAGTTACTGAATTCTGATTGGTTAAGACAGAGGGAAATTTCGCTAATTTTGGTCTTCCCAAGGCAAAATTACTACGACGATTCCCGAAGATCGCCAGAGGACTTTCGAACAGTGCAAAGTAGACCCGAAGACTTCCGAAGAATTCCGAAGATGACCCGAACCCTTCCGAAGATTTCCGAACATGACCGAAGATTTCCGAAAATCACCATTTTCGAACGTGATTGAAAGGTCAGCAAATATTGCCGATAGTCTCCCGAAGAGTGCCGAAGATCACCCAATGTCTTTTCTACACTAATTTTGCCCTTTTGCTATTATAACGCGACAAGGGCAATTGCAAATTTCCCCATGCGATTACCTATACTAATAGCTAAATGGTATTGTTAACCTGAGTATCAGGCGAATTTTTCAGCGCTCTCTTTTACTCTTCGTCTTTACGTGTAAAGAGAATGTAAGGAGCGCGAAAAATTGGGCCTGACAGTCTCTTTTTTCCCAGATCAAGGGAGAAACTCCCACCTAGCGATTGCGTTTTTCACTTCCGTCAATCATAATTACAACGACAACCAACGCACCCTGAAGAGAAAAAAAAAAAAATGGACCAAAAATCTACCAACCCACGGATGTGACTCGTTGAAGTGAACATCTGTTTCCTGAGAGGTCCGCTAAGATGATTGACAGCGGCGAAAAATGCAACCGTTGATTGAGCAGAGTTCACATGTCATTGAAAGACGCAGTAATACAGGAGTTGGAATTTCCTAGTATTTGCCTCGTTAGTATTCAACTTACCATTGCCATACGTGTAAGCAATGTCTGAATATTCCTTGCCGCAACCTTTGGATGTCTTGGCACAAACCACCACTTTGTACGCGTAAAATACTCTAGATCACGTAAAACCACTTCATGTATGTCTGCATCACGTTTCTTGGTTTTCCAAGTCAATTGTGGCGACCCGTCATCCTTTGCGTATCTAACCTCGTATCCCAATAGTATTCCATGCACGTAAGCTTGGTTCATCGGCTCCCACGACACGCCAATTGTGCTCGTACTCGCGGATTTGATTACGGTGTTGGGTGGCGGTTCACTCGGCACTGATGTTCATAGAAAAAAGTAAAACTTTAAAGGAAACCTTCACTGTTGGAACAAATTGCCGTTAAATTGTTGGAACTATTGTCTAAACTGAAAATTGGTTGAAATAAATTGGAAGAACGTTCACGGAAAAACGGAAATACGATACAAACATTTTGGGGGTTTAAATTTCCCGCGCGGCGCCATTTTGTATCATACGACGTATCATTGTCAGAAAACAATATAAAAAAATGGGCAACCATGAAACGTAATAAAATCCAAGACGGCGGCGCGCGGGTAATTTGACCCAAAATGGTAGAGATTTGAAACCAGTTTTTTCGTTAAAACTAATAACTCTAATAGATCCATTCTGTCAGAACTATCGTCGACTAAATAATGTAAAGACGTGCAGCATTCAGACCGTTATTGTGTCGATATAGGGCGCGGTTGCCAAATTAATGGCCAGTTTGTCGGAGTACAAGCCTGATCATTGACCTTATGTTATGTATTTTTGTAGCCATTATCTGTATAGCTCAGACAGCTCAGACTAAATAGCAGTTATTACAGATGCCAGCGGTTTGACATGCAAACGAGGCGAAAGGGTCAATCAGCTGGCATTGTATTGGCCCATTAGCCTCATTTGTAGAAAGCCAGAGCGAAGACCGACTCGTTGCCATACTTTTTAAAAACAAAAGAATATTTGACTGCGGGCTCAACTGTAATAACAGCTATTTATAATATAATCACAATGTAAACTTACCGTCTTCTTGAGTTCTTACATGGGCTGCCTCACTCGGTACTCCGTTTCCATTTTTCGTAAAAGCATACACACGTATCGTGTAATTTGTAAACTTCTTTAACTCCTTTAAAACTGCTTCAGGCGGTGTTGGTGACACTGACTTCATGATATCGCCTTGGAATTTTTTGTTCTTCTCTTTGTATACGATTACGTAGCCGAGAAGTTCGGGCGCTGAATTTAGTTGAGTAACATTTGACCACTTCAGGTCAATAGTCGTTGAAGTGGTACTGTTTGATTCCAGAATAACAGGAGCTTCGGCTGGTACTGTGAAGGAAACAATACAAAAAGCACATTACCGTAAAAGCTCTATTAAGCCCCCGGGGGGCTTATTCCATTTTAGGCCTCAAGAAGGGGTGGGGGGCTTAA
Organism: Desmophyllum pertusum; assembly: GCA_029204205.1. Lineage (NCBI taxonomy): Eukaryota > Metazoa > Cnidaria > Anthozoa > Scleractinia > Caryophylliidae > Desmophyllum > Desmophyllum pertusum. The sequence goes on along the minus strand of MU827340.1, from coordinate 164,835 downwards.
GGCGGGACTTTCAATGAAATTTTAAGAGGTTTAAAGAAGGGATAGAAGAAAGAAAATAATTTTTGGAACACCAGAACTACGAAGTCACACATTGGGAGCAGGCCATTTTGTGAGTTCATATACATTCCAGTTTTTAAAATGTTATGACCAATTTTTCTTCAAAAATATGATTTTTGAACAATTTGGGAATAGCTAGAGAATAAGCGAGTGGAAAAAGGGAGAAGGGACTCGCCCACAATGCCATGTCCCTATACCTTTTCCTCACGCCACTACCCACTAAACGAACGCTTGAAAAATGTTAATTTGGAAGGAACATTAATAACCATAAGACTTTCAGAGAGGTGGGTAATATTCATACTAAATTTTGTACTAAAATTGATTTTTTTAACTTCCGCAATGAACCTCTTTCCAAACTTACCGTTTTTGGTTGTAATGCTGAGTAAATCTGCTGGCGTATTACCCAGACTCCCCCCGGCGATCTCTTCCTGCAGAGCGACAATCTGTAGACCATCTACTCCTGGGTAGCTGACGTTGAAACTGGAAATAACACTTCCTTGCCTACACAAAGACAAGTAAACCAAAATAGATAATGTATCAGCGAAGCCTTGAAAATATAAGAAAATATCAAAAAATATCATAATATCATATCGCGAGTAGCCATGAGTCTTTCCTCAGATCCTACGCTCAAGCGAAAATTGATTTATTATGCAAATAAACGGCAATCAAAGACTCTCCATGATCGAAAACGTGAATGAATGGATTGATATGCATAAATTAATAGCCCCATCACATTGGCCGAGCGCGTGAAATTTGTCCACCAAATGCTATAACCCGTTGCTTCATTTACTTCGCATTCACGAGTTAAAAACGAGAATCTCGTGGATCAGCTTGCCGCTCGCCTCTCACTTTTTCCTACACTTCGCTTTAATTCTTCTCGCGCCATAAACAAAGGAACTGCTGGTAGTCTAAAAGGCTTTCTAGTAAAAGGAACTTATAAGAAAATACAAAATCTTCGGAGGGTTAGCTTCAACCCCCTCCATAAGCAAGTGAAAAGGAACTGTAATTAAGGACATTTTGGTAGTGAGGAAGTATGTCGAAGTATGCCAAAGGATTTAGCAATGCTCTAAAGGATAAAGAGTAAGTTGCAAGATAATTACCTGAACCCCAAGACCTTGACACCAACATCTTCTTTTCTCTTGTTATAAATATCCTTCACCTACAGTTCGAAATAAAAGTTGTTAATCGTTTTTAGGATTAAATTTACAAGCGTACGGGTGCATCAGTTATGAATCGTTCCTTGATTGGAAAGTAAGGGCCTATTTACATGGAGAAAGGCTGTCCCAGGTAGGAGGGTTAACCTCCTCCCCGAGCCATCTTTTACCGAGCGTTTATATGAAAAAAGTTTTCCCTGTTTACCGAGCCAAAACGTAACCCTTTCGCGCTCGCGCATGCTCTATATGTCCCGACTTGTCCCTGGTAGGTGAAACAAAAATAGCCAAAGTGTTTATATGGAAAAAAGTTGGCCCGCCCCCCAGGGTCACCCTACCTTCAAAGCGAGTGACCCTCCACCCAGGGTCACCCTGCCCCCGAGCCAACTTTGTGATTCGCTGCTATCTATAAAGAAATGTATGAAAAGTTCTCCTGCCCGGGGTTGCTCGGTATGGAGGGTGACCCTCCTACGAAGGACAACTTTTCTCCATATAAACAGGCCCCAATACCGCTCATTTGGTTTCTAATAAACTATGAAGCATGGCAGTGGCTCACTACAGCATGCATTCGATTTTGTGTCGTGCAGTCCAGTAAACGTCCAGTGTAGTACAGTACAGTACAGTTTAGTCAAGTACAGTACAGTCCAGTGCAGTTCAGTGCATTCCAGTCATTGCAGTCCAGTCCGTGCAGTCACGATCACTGAAATGAAATCGAAAAACAACCGAAACAAAGCTTTACATCGTTTTTGATTTTATCCTTAAGATCCGTGTGGTCTTTAGTATTTGGGTTGGCAAGTTTGTTATCCCAGACTTCGTTTGTAAACTTGACGTTGTAGGTTATCTCTTCAGCTGAAAAAAAGGCAAAAAAGATAAACAATTTTCACGACTTTTCTTGCACAGAAACAACAACATCTTTATCAGAATATTACTGTTTGATATTCTTCATTTTGCGAAAATGCATTTTAGATTTTAGTCAATTTTGAACTTCATTGCTCTTGGAAGAGAAAGCCAGAGGCGGATCCCCCCCCCCCCCCCCCCCCTGTATCCGCCACTGAAAGCGCAGAGTAAAAACGAGAAAAAGGTATAAATACCTGGACAAGTGTGAAAATTACAAGGCTCGGAGTCAATTGCTGGACCGTCGCAATCTTTCCCGCCAAAAGCTGGTTCAGGGTTATTGCACAGGCGCTTTCTTGTCTTGCTTCCATTATTACACGGCTTGTTACAGTTAGGCCATGGAGACCAAACACTCCAGTTACCATGAACTAAAGCAAATAAACGATACGGATTAAGAGAAATAGAGAAATAAGAAAGATAGATGTAAAAATGACGTTCCGACACCAACAGGTGGGTGCCCCTGCTATTAGACCGAGTTTTTAACATTTACTATTTTTATCAAAGAGAAAAGAGGAATATTTATAAAGTAACACGGATGGAGGAGAAAAGAAAAGTTTTCGCACTCATCATATCATAGGAATTGCACCAATCAGCGATCACAGTTTGTCATACTATTCTACACTTCCATACAATTGTAGAACTAAATAAAGAATGACAATGGCCTCGTGGCCCCGTCAATGTTTCTACACTTCCATACATTGAGTGCACGTGTAGATTGAGATTTCATGGCCAGGGCTGGATATTTATAATATTATTATTTTAATATTATTTGAGGCTTCATACGTAAGATCCAGATATTTCTTTTGGATGTCAAAGTTTTGACACTCAATATAACATTCTGACTGGCGCGCGTCTGAAATGAACTAAGTGTATGTTAGGAGCAGAGGTCTTTGTCTCACCTATTTTATTCTCACAGATATCACCAGTGTATGCTGAAGTGCAATTGCATGTAAAACCTTTCGGATTATCGCGGGCCCTGGTACAGTTGCCATCATTTGCACAAGGATTGGGTTTACATTTATCATCTGTTGAGAAATCAGAATATATGTAGTGCAGTGAAATATAGAGTTTAAATTGAAAATCACTGACTCTTTTCATTGTTGTATAGACGTTTCGGCAAGTGCTTAAGCCTTCATCAGTAATGAAGATGGGACCGTTGTTACACGTTATCTGAATAAACGTAGCGCGAGGCTTGTGCTAAAACGTCATTCTGTGAATCGCTCACGTTCGTGCGATGCATGCATTTGTATGTCTCTGGGATAATGATGTGATCGTTCCCAGCGTCAGGGTCTGTCGTAGAGTGCCAGGCTTCAAGAAAGAGTCGCTTGTGGTAATTGGCCTCACGTCCAACAACTTTAACGTTTTTAAAATCCATGTGATGGTTGAAATATAGAGTACTTTGTTTGATTTCGTCAGTAAGAAAATCAAATTCTTCAAAACTTTTCTGTTGTTGTACACATACTTGCTTGTGTCACCTTTTGGTTTATCAGCTACGTTTTGACGCTGATCGTCTGTGAATCTCCTTCGCGCGGCAAAAAGTACATGTATTTGCAAAGTAGTGTTTTTCTTAGGTATTAAAAGGTATGTAAATATCTTTTAAGAATATGAATTAAAATCAAAATATTCTGACGTTCAATCGACTGATCCTCTGTGAATCTCCTTCGCGCGGCAAAAAGTACATATATTTGCAAAGTAGAGTTTTTCCCAGGTAAAGGGAGCTTTTAGAAACATGTTTATCACCTTTCAGAGTGCCACAATTAAATCCAAGATATTCTGAAGTACAATTGCACTCAAATCCTAGCAGGCTATCCGTCACTGCGCATGCTCCATCATTCTTGCAAGGATTGTCTAAACACGGATTAGCTGTTGAGAAATGGAATCAAAACTATGGTCAGCTTTAAGTAGTGTTACTACAATCATGGACAAAACCAGTTGAGACAAGGGTACATCACACATGGGTAGAAACATTTTTATCCCCCTCTCCCCCTGCTCATTATTGTTTCATAGGGCTGCCAATTCATCTTGCGTCGTTTTCACAACGCGACAACATTTAATGGGGGGGGGGGGGGGGGTGAGGAGGGGGAACAAATAGGCTGGAGAACTTAATTGGGTTGAAATTTGGTTAATGTCCCAACAGTTTTGTCCATGCAAGATTGTAGTAATATCAGTTTCAAACACAAGGGCCAAGAGCCCGGGGGGGAGGGGGGGGGGGGGAGAGAGAGAGGGTGTAATAGACCTTTTTGGGGTTTGAAATTTGCGATCTGAGGACTTTCTTGGGGTTAGAAATTTTGTCGTGACTTTTTTGGGGGTGGAAGATTTTGGTAAGGACTTTTTGCAGAGAAAAAGATGACTTTTTTGGGTTACCCCCAATTTAATTTTTGTGACGTCATAACTTTAGTACTCACCTTTCTCAACGCCACAATTAAAGCCGATGTATCCCAAAGAGCAACTGCACTTAAACCCGCCCAACAGGTTACTGGGATCAGCTGAGCAGGTCCCACCATTCAGACAAGGATTGGGCGAACATGGGTCACCTGTGGCAATGTATAGAAATGTTTGAGCACAGGTATCCCAAGCTCACAAGCATTGTGTGAATGTCGTATTGGGAAATAGCGTTAAAATATACGGTTTGTATGGGCATATAACCAACGTATTTATGAGCTATAAATACGAACAAGAAAAAAACTAAAATTCAAGCGATTTCAGCAAGTTTTGGTTTCACTATTTTCCTTTCTACATGTTTATATAGAGAGGAAAAAGAGCGAACGAATAAAACTCACGACTCAGAGGAATCGCTCTAAAACGACCTGAAACAACGGATGTAAGGCGCTATTGCACTTTGGCCGTTGTTCTTTAGTGCAACTTGTCTCGCAATTTTGTTGCGCCGATGCGAGATACGTTACATGAAACGCAGTTTAGTACAACACCCCCGGGCAACGCAGAAAACATTTGTTGCAGCGCTGCGTCAATCGTTGCGAAAAATTGAACTTGACTGTACTTCTCGCAACGATTGCTGCACTGAACGAAAACTTGTGTTGGAACAAAATCGCGAGACAGTCTCAGGGTTTGTTTTCGTTTTTGTTTTGAATTCGTTGATACGTTACACTTCGGTAATAGCGTACATGAAGTTTTTGAGTCCGCCATTAGGGTCGTTACGTTCGATGAGCTGAGACGTCGGTTTGAGATAACGTCGAGGCTCTTCTACTCGTTATTATTGTTTTGCAGGGATATCTGGCGTTAATAATGAAGGAAAAGGTAAGTTTGTCCCGGAATTTATATTTTGGCTAGTAAACATTCCTTCGCGGTATGCCGAGACTCATGTAAACATCGCAGGTGGAGATTGCGCAGTACGGACTGTAAATCATCTTTAAGTTACTTTTTTGACAATGTGTATTACCTTGTAGCCTGCGTGCAGACGCCTCCTATTTCCTTGCTTCACGTGGAAAAGGGTGAAGCAAGGAAATAGGAGACGGCTGGACGCAGGCTAATTACCTTGTGGAAATCCACAGTTATAATCGATGTATCCGGGGGGACAGCTACATGTAAACCCTACTAGGTTAGAACTTTCTAGAGCACATGTACCACCATTTTCACAAGGATTGGGCAAGCACGCATTAGCTGTTGACAAATCAGATATCATTCGAACGTCAATGAAATCCAAATGGGCCAAGATAATAAAATACTGAAAATATCTATAAAATATCTATAAAATAACTAAAAAATATCTATAAAAAAAAAATTCAATATAAATTTAACATATTTATAAAATATCTATAAAATATCTGTAAAATATTTGTAAAATATCTAAAAAATATCTTTAAAATATCTATAAAATACTAAATGCAGGACAATTTAGTTATAGTACTTCGACAAGCTAAAGCCAAACAATGTTTGCTATCCATGCATTGTAGCAGAGAATATAAAGTGACCGCATATGGCTGGCGAAATTTAACCCGTAAATATTGAGTTCAGTAGCGCCTCTTGACCAGGTATTCAATCCTCCGTCACGGTTTGACTCTGGGAGTTCAAAGATTTCCAAGCCAAATTTGAAACTTTGAAAAACTGACATCCTGACGTTTTTTCAAAAATCCATATTGCAATCCATTTCCATCCTCGCTGTCGTTTGTCATCCTCACTTCCTAATGGGTTCCTGTCATCTGTCGAGTGCTATTCTACAGAATCAAACCATTATTGTGCAACTTCCCATGATCTAGATATGTTTCTGAGCTTCCCCAAATCATGCTAAAATCAGGACAGTGTCCCTTTAATGATATTGGAATGCGTTTTACCTGGTGTAGCAGCGCAGTTATAAGTAGACTCTGTTGTGCAGCTGCATGTAAAGCCTATCATGTTGTTGGCCGCTGTACAGGTTCCACCATTGAGGCAAGGATCCGCCAAGCATGGATCAGCTGTTGAGAAATCGCAAACTGGTCAGACTGCTTCTTTGAAACTAGCTATGTCACCATTTAGACTGCTTTTGCAGTGGTTATGATCGAAGGCCGGCAATTTACTTCGAAGAAGCAAACAAAGATGCCAAGATTTATGTCGGAAGGTCCACGATCATGTTTGTTTAACGGGCCAGCAAAATAGGGTCGCATTAATGGGGTGGTCGTATTTAAGGGGCTCCTAAATAAGAAAATGACTGCATGAGACAAAAGAAAGTGGTCGTATTAACGAGGTGGTCGTAAGGCGGGGTTCCACTGTATGTGACCGAAACGTTTCTATTGGTTAGTTACTCGGACAAAATTCAAAGCCTATTGTGTTTTGTGCACGGTTAAGGCCAAAAACGCGAGCAAAAACATGGAACAAAGAACTTTGTTGGGCTTCATAACCATTTCCCTTTATCAACTTTATTACTCCAAATAGGTAATAATTAGCCTCCCAAAAAGAAACAAGGTAGTTTAAAAGATGGGGGAAGATTGAGACGACGAACTTGAAAATTTAGGTCGTAATTCAGGCCATTTTCGAGTTCCCTTTAGCTTCTGTTTCAAAACCATGTCCTGGTGCACAATGGTTCATGTGGAAATTAGTTTCACTTGGGCTAATTATCATATATTCCGTCCGATTTTGCAGGATAATTGTTAAATAATACCGCGTGGTAGGTGAATTGTATTACCTATCTGGGTTGCACAGTTAAAACCAATGTATCCGGAAGGACAGCTGCATTTAAAAAACGGCCAGTTACTGACAGGTGAGCATGTGCCGGCATTCCAACAAGGACTGGGAGAACAAGGATCAGCTGTTAAAAGAACAAAACATGTTTTTGGATCAGTGCAAACAGGCTACCTTAAAATTCCTATAATTATTTCCCCCCGGAAAAAAGGCCTCCCAAATCTCAAACGCTAAAATTCCTTTCGATATAATAAGCCCGCCCCCCCCCCGTTCATGTATGGAAGAATCATTGTCTTAGATCATCCTCTCATCGTCATCGTCATCGTCATCGTCGTCGTCGTCGTCGACATCGTCGTCGTCGTCGTCATCGTCGTCGTCGTCGTCGTCGTCGCCATCGTCGTCGTCGTCGTCGTCGTCGTCGTCGTCGTCATCGTCATCGTCGTCATCGTCATCGTCATCGTCATCGTCATCGTCATCGTCATCGTCATCGTCATCGTCATCGTCATCGTCATCGTCATCGTCATCGTCATCGTCATCGTCATCGTCATCATCTGTAGTTTCTCTCCTGGTGGAGAATAGGGCCATCAATTCTCCTCTTCGAAGTTGTTCTTTCTTTAGCCGCGTTTTGTATAATAAAGTTAGCACAACAAATTTTAGACTTTCTCTCTCTCGAAAACACCCAAACCGTTTTCTTGAATATAGTGGTATACTATTGGATCAGCATCAAAAATTTTATTTAATGTTTAAATTAAGAAATATTAAAAGTAGGTAGCCTTTTATGTTTTTGCTCATGTTGTTTAAGCTGTTGGTGTTGGCTTTGTTGTTGTCGCTGTTTTTGTTAGTGTTGTTCTGTATGGGGAGAATGCTGGAATGCTGCGCCGATCAATGATCAGTCATGTAATTTTGGAGCTTCAGCGTCTGCTGTGGCTATGCAGTCCAATCGTAGACGGACAGACTATGTTGCAGTAACTGCAACAAGGCGTGCAGGCTGTGAAGTGCATGTATTACCTAGCTTGGTTTCGCATTTATAACCAATGTATCTGGAAGGACAACTGCATTTAAAATGCGGCCAGTTCCAGATAGGTGAGCAGGTAGCACCATTTTGACAAGGAAACCATTTTGGACACGGATCACCTGTTGACAAATTGGAACATGTTCAAATGCTTTGGAAGGGGCAGGTATATTTTGGAGGTTGCAGGTTGAGATTACTTTTAGAAACATTACACACGCGGTTTGGCAGAGAATGACGTCATGGTTAGCCCAATTAGCTTAACTTAGCCCAACTAAAGGTTAGCCTAATTCTAACTGAAGGTTAGCCTAGTCTGGTTAGCCTAATTGTTGGGGTTTGGGTTAGCAGTTGACCTGCAACCTGCAAAATATCCCCGCCGCTTTGGGAGGATTTTATCTGTGAGGTCGTAACTTGTCCTCTCGACTATAGATCGTTTTCACGTGACGTCGTCAAAATTCTAAATTCAAAACTATTGATCCTACAAAGCTGTTATTTCAGTATATTCTATATATCAGTGTCATTAGTTGCTGGGGAAATTTTTGTGCCAGCAGATTGCTTCGTTTTGACGGTTTGAAATTTGAGACGGCCTGGCTCAACGTGACCTGAAATGTTACAGAAACCAATATTTTCGCACTTTTAAAAGACTTTTCAGATATGCTAATAAATATGGCCACCATATTGGTGTACCAAAGTGGTACACCAATATGGCGGACCCATACTAAGTTCTGCAATGTTCCGAATATTGCTTTCCCAAGAACGTCGTTGCAATGACCACTGCCATATCAAAACTTGGGGAATATATTTCTTTCCACCTTACTCTACAATCTCTGAGTTTGTCTCTGAGTTTGTTGATGCACACAAAACGGTCTTGTTATTTTGGTGAAAACGATCTATAGGCAATGTTCAATGACAAATTTTGAAAACAAATAAGTCAATTTTTCAATTGAAAAACTAGAATAACCATCCCTACTGTGAGTTAATTTGACACTCGTAACTCAGTACAGTGCTGATAAAAGCTCAATCCCTTTTGCACTCTTGGTAAAACCCTTTCACTCCCAAGAGTGCTAAGTTCAAAACTGAGAAAAAAATCTTGAATTTCATTTTGCAAATTAAAAACAACACCTCATGAAAGTACTGCTCAATAGCTTTCATTTGAATGGTCACACACTAGGGTTTCATCCACAGACTTAAAAGTTACAACTACCTTGTACAGCATAATAAACAGTACCTCATGAAAGAACTGCTCAATAGCTTTCATTTGAATGGTCGCACACCTAGGGATTCATCCACAGACGCAAAAGGTACAAAAACATTTATTGACTCAAGGTTTGACTCTGGGAGTGAAAGGATTCAATCAAGTAATGCTTCGCGTAAGGAGGCAAAGACTGAACAATATACCACGGTAATGGGATCCGTTATTTCCCGGCGCAAGGGAACGCGTTTTAAAATGTTTTTCCTTCTTTCTGGAAACGTTCATTACCTAGGGCACAGGTATCGCCATTGTATCCTACAGGACAAGTGCATGTGAAGCCTCCACTTGTAAAGTTACTGTTGCAGGTTCCACCATTGTGACACCGTTTGTACAAACATGCATCTGCAGATGTTTCAATGATTACAAGAAAGTTATTATAGAAGTAACAGGAAGGGAGTGTTAAGAGTTCCCACGCGAGTTGCAATATTTTAAGTCATTTTTGCAATGCGCAAAATAATCTTAAACTTGAAGAAAGCCTAAAAATGATAGTTTACTAGCTAAGGGTAGAAAACCACCAAAGAGTACATGATTATAAGCCAAAACAGCAAAACAAGGATGGTCAAGGATGGAGAATATTAAGACGGATTACGAAACAAGAAATTTGGAATAGCCTATGAAGGGGTATCGAATGGTCCTCTCGCATGCGAGCACGGCGTTTTTCTTTGCGAGCACGAGCATTGATAAAAGTTAGCCTTGCGAGCAACGAGCAGTCTGCACAAAACTACCATTACGAAAACCAAGCATGAGCACTTGTACGAGCAAAGCACGAGCAAACGAGCACCCACTAACATTTTGCGAGCAATTCGAGCAGAAGCCTAATTTTGCGAGTACTTGAACATTTTGAGGGACCATTCATGTCCACTCTATGAGATTTCTCACGTTCGCCTTTCGTAAACCGTCTCAATATTCCCCAATCTCAGGATGCATACCTTTTAAGCCAATAGATACAATGGCACGCGTTTACATGTGCATGGTGCAAACACGAGAGATCGAAAGTTTATGTAAACCTAAACTAAGTTTTGCATCAGGTTACGTGAGCACAATGAGGCCATTTTCTTTCTTTTAAAAAATAAAGCCTACAAAATGTTGCGTGAGGCTGATACCCGTGTTTACATCAGCTGTTCTAAAATCGGGGGGGGGGGGGGGGGGG
>MU827340.1:141595-153710 GCA_029204205.1 Desmophyllum pertusum | reverse complement strand
ACCAAACAGAAGATGGTTTGCCATGTTCTATTAAGGAAATAGTAAATTCGCCCCTCGTGCATTGTTGAGTTATATAAGCACTTGGGGAATTTTTAAGAATACGAGAGAAGTGCGACGAGGCTCGCCTCTAGGCACTTCTCTCGTGTTCTTAAAAATTCCTTCGTGCTTATATAACTCAACAATGCACTCGGGCGGCAACCGGAAGGCAAATGTTCTTGTCTTTGACGCGCTTTCACCCTAACCAATGAGTCCGTGCGTGGCTCAAAAAACGTCTTTGCTTAAGTTCTCTAATATATAGCAGGCACGTTACATAGGCCGGGCGTATCGAGTTGTGGTGAACTCGAATTGACTAATCAGAGCGCGCGTTATATGACCAAAACGTTATAAAATAAAACGTTGCACGATTGAGGTTTAGAAAAGCAGATAGTGGATGCATGAGCCGCAAGCGAGTGCATTCATGCTTTTCAAGACCTCAAGTTTTGTTATAGGACATAGGAAATCGGTACCAGTTTACAGTCAACTCTCTCTAAGACGCGACACCATCGGAACCGGCACCAATTGTCCGTCTTAGAGAGGTGTTCGGCTTATAGAGAGTTTAGATGCAGTAAAATGACTGAAAAACGGCTCGCATGCATGGACCGTTTTATAGAGGTGGTCCATCTTATAGAGTTGTCCGTTAAGAGAGAGTTGACTGTAGAAGCTTCGTTCAGTTGAGTGGTCACGACAGAACACAAAATTTACAATGACAAAAAATGCTAAAATATGACAAATTACAAAAATTCAATTCACCTTTGATGTAAATTGGCCCTGTTCTGTGTAGTACTGTTGGCGCACTTGATGGCCCCAATACACCAGTCTGTATTTTGTTACCCATCTGTCTTTACCTATTCGTCCTTGCGTTGCTACACCAGTAACTCTAGTGAACTAATTATCCAGACGAATCATGATCCATGGCTGACCATCCTGTTTCGATGGAACCCAAGCGGATTTCTATGACGTGATTCTTTTAAGTGCAGTCTGGCACTCTGAGCCCTGTGCTTGTGATTATATGCTGAGGATGAACTTAGTTGTCCGTCAGTAATTTTACCATTTTCCATACCGAGTGGGATATCACATCCTAAAAAGGTTTGTGGAATCGAGACAAATATTAATTGTACCAGTTAATACAATGCAGGCAGAGGCCGCAGAGTGGCCGAGTGGTTCATGGCGCTTGTCCTGTAATCCGGAAAGTCCCGGGTTCAAGCCCTCCATCCTGCCACTAGCTGACTTTGCTGTCGGTAGTCCCGAGTTCCCCCCTCGGCCACGAGCGTTTCTCGAAGTAATTCACGAGAGTTTCACAAAGAGAAAAAAAAAAATGTTTTTATATTTCGCTTTTCATGCCAAAAAATGTGCCTAATCTCGGCTCACGATAATATACCACGACGGAGCTTCTGAGCACTTCTGCGGAGTACCCATCCCCATCCGTCTGCACACCCATCCCCAACCGCCAATCCCACCCACATCCCTCACCCCCCATGCGCTATGCCTGACCCCACCAATCCCCGTCCCCCACCCCACCAACCACTATCCCCCACCGCCCATACCCACCATACCCACATGCCCCATCCTCCACCCTCCATTCCCCACACCCGCCTACTAGTGAACACGCAAACGAACAAACAAACAACGTTAACAAGTCAAGTATACCTTCCAGCGTGTACGTGCTACAGTCATCACCAGTGTATTCTGAAGGACAAGTGCACGTGAAACTTCCCGAGTTAGCGTTGCAGGTACCGCCATTCTGACAGGGATTAGATGAACATGGATCTGTAAAAAGTTGCAGATAATCTAAAATTATAATAACCCAGCTGCGGTCATCATGATTGTCGTTCTCACAACAAGAAAATGATGGAACAATGTTTATAACAACAACAACAACAACAACAACAACAACATCAATAACAACATTTATTATGACTATTATTTAAGCCTACAACCCAAGAGAGAGGTGTTGGGAAGGTAAGCGAGTTTGTTCCTCTCCTCCCTCTCCTAAGGTTTCTAGCAACCTTAATTCTCGCATTGGATTGTATGCGAGGCTCTAACATTGATAGGGGGAGAGGCGGGGACTCTCAAACAGTTCGTTTCTGGTTTTAACTCAGTTGAAGTCAAAACGCATAGTACTGTAGCTTGCTTTAATACCCATATAGGGATAGACTAGTATAGAGAGATGAGAGATGTATTCCAAGACTACCAACCAACCTACCAACCCAACCTGGCTGTATAATCGCAAGCTAGACTAGCTGTAGTCAGGCAGCTATAATTAAAGTTAAACAAATTAATTTACGGTCCTAGCAAATATAGTGTAAATTGAATAAATAAATAAATCGGGATTCCAATTTATCATACACCTTGTTAATTGCGCCTTAATTCGAAGATTAAGTCGATCTAAGATATCATTATTTAACGGGCAAGGAGGAATAGGTCTACAGGGGTTAGTTATGTCATTTTGAAAACATCTATCATTGAAACCTAGCATATACTCAACCGCATGTGTGACATTTGTGTCGAGCAAAGGACCAAATCCCGAAACCCAATTTTTTTTATTAAAAGTCCATTACCTGGAGGCGGGCTGCACGTATAACCTCCTGTTGCGTTTGTGTTGCAGATATCACCATTCGTACATGGTTTGTACAAACAAGCATCTGTAGAATGATAGCAACAGAGAATAAAACAAGTGATTATGGAACCCTGGAAGAGGACTCCCGCATAAAACAAACGCATTATTCGTCTCAGACGTACACCAAGCCTAAGTGACTTATCAGGTCGGCGCTTAACTCCACTTTCCACAAACGAGCTGCGTCACGTGTACGGTTTGCGTGACTTAATTAAAACATTCAGCCTATTTATTATATAGACACGAGTGTTTTACTGGAAAATAGACCACTCGTAAAATTCATACGAAACTACATCCGGGACCCGAGTGGCGGTATTTTCCATATCCTCACTGGTGAGGATATCGCTGACGTCATTTCTCGCTTTTGCATGGCTTTTTGTGCAAAGCTGCCAAACTCCGGTTGAAAAATGGCGAGCGATAGATTCGTGAAATTCACTGAAGCCGACATAAATCGTCACTGAGGAGTAGGAAAATGTTAACACGAAGAAGAAAACTTAATTATTCAAGGAGTTCCTTGCTAGTGAAGACGAAAGGAGAGAAATTCGGAAAGTCCAGCCACCGAGCTGCTACCCTGGGCCCAGAGGTTTTCTTTCTTTTCTTTCTCAATCGAACTTGAGCCGCGAAGCGGCGAAAACAAGCCGCGAAGCGGCGGAAGCGAGTCGCGGAGTGGCGAGAAGAAAACTGCCGCGTCGCTTTGATCGCTTCGATCAAGTTCAGAAGAAGAAAGAAGAAAGAAAATCTCTGGGACCAGGGTACCGAGCTGCAAGAGTTCGCGATAAAGTTTGTACTTTTTCTTTTGTCTATATAATAAAAAGAAAATGACACGGTGGCTTGAAGATATGAATTTTATTTTCTCGTGTACAAACAATATTTTACTCATTCGCTGCGCTCATTCGTAAAATATTGTTTTTACCACTCGAAAATAAAATTCATATCTTCGCGCCGCCGTGTAATATCCCTTATATATATATTTTTAAGATCGTCATTCCTTAACCATCTTTGATGTTTTTGTGTTGCTTGTTACATCTTTAGTGTTTTCTCTACTTTAGTAAACTATTATTTTCCTTCAATTTGAACGTAATTTTGTACAACGTAAAAAAATGACTTTATATATCGTCACGTGACATATTACCTTTAATATGCAAAGAGTGATTAACAAGAGGAATATTTTTATAGTTACCATGACAACCATAGATCTCTACTCTCATTGCTATGCTGTTGCCATGCCATTCTACTGGACGAAAACGGAGTTCATCTGCGCCAATTGTTCGGTTCAGCTTATGATAAACAGGAGTGGTCCGGTCTGTATTTCCAATAAACCACTAAATTGGAAAAATGACACGTTAGTTAGGTATAAGTCAAACTCCCCGGGGGGGGTACTCCCTTATATAAGCTATATTGGTATGTGCGGCGCCAAAGGGTATGATTTTTGAGCAGTTTCGGTCTGAAAACGGGTATAGATTTTGGTCTGAAATAGGGTATATTTTGCCTACTGGTCTGAAATAGGGTATATATTTTTGCCAATTTGACTTTAAAATTGGGAAATTTTCCCCGAAATTTTAAGGGTCAGGTCTGAAATAAGGTAGGGAAAATCACATATTTTGGTCTGAAATAGTGTAAGGGTTTCAAGAAGCGTGCCGCACGCCCCCACCCAAATTTTTGGGGAGTACTCCCCCCCCCCCCCCCCCCGAGTCAAACTCCCAATCATTATCCGAACAAACTAAACTACATCTAGTTATTATTTTGAAAACTAGAGAGGACTTAATCTGGTTGATTAATTAACTGGAGAAAATTAAGATTAATTAAAGGTTTCATGAGCAGTACAATGACTCTACACGTGCATTATACACTCGGTACATTTCTTATATAAGCCATCCTCTACAAAACAACAGCGTGAAATGCCCAAATTCTGGGTTTTCGGAGAAACGTTCTCTTTGGATTTGAACGCTTTCTTTACACAGTCTTTACATATTCAGCTGAGGATAGTTCTGACATTGACTCGTCCCCAGTCACTCTCTCCAATGCGGTTACGCAGAAGTCCTGCCTCGTCCCCAGGCGTCGCTCCTTGCTTGAGCGCGGTGCGCGTGGGGTTGTGGGACTCAAGCCCCGCGCTCCCTGTTTTCCCGCTCCCTTTCCCACTCGCAACGGCGCCTGGGGACGAGGCAGGCAGACGTCCGTTTTCCGCATGAAGCAAGCCGGGAAATACGAGACGTCTGCT
The DNA here is from genome assembly GCA_029204205.1 of Desmophyllum pertusum. Classification (NCBI taxonomy): domain Eukaryota; kingdom Metazoa; phylum Cnidaria; class Anthozoa; order Scleractinia; family Caryophylliidae; genus Desmophyllum; species Desmophyllum pertusum. The sequence continues at coordinate 148,839 of MU827340.1, read as the reverse complement.
CGCAGGCTGATAGACAAACTGAATGGAACTAGGGTTTCGCGAGATTCTGAATTGAAATATAAATTCAATTTTTAATTGACGCTGTTCGTGGACGGCGGGGAGAAGATGAATTGTTAATTCGCGCAAAATAGATGAAAGTATTACTCACATTTTTCAAAGTTTGTCCTGGCTCCTTGTACACATTGATAGTATTATTAAACGTGTATTTCAACTTGTATTTGGTGACCCATTGGTCATAATCTGGCCTTCCTTGCGTTGCTATACCTGTGATTCTGTACTCTTGATCCAATTTAATATGGAGAAATTGATTAGCATCGCTGTCTGCAGCTATCCAAGCTTTATTCCCGTTGAGTCTGCCTTGACTGGGGCCGCTGTCGGCATAAAATGGCGTAGTTGCAGTAATTTGTCCGTCAGTGATAGCGCCGCTTTCCATTCCCATGGCAACAGAGCCAGGGCAATCTAAAAAGTTGATGAAATCATACAAACGAACATATCTGTCTTATTATTAGACAATTATTTATGAGGCCGTAGGCCGAATCAACTATCGCATCATAGAAATTGAGAGCGAATAATCTAATTGTTTTAGTAAAAATCACAACAATTGTCTAGTATTAACTCCAAATTCTCCTCCAAAACTACGGAGAAACGAGAAGAATCCGCAATTTTGTAGACGACCTCTGCAGCCACTGCACAATATAACAATAGAGTGTTTCTGTCGAGAAACTATCGGCTGATAGTTGCCCGCGGAAATTTTATGTTCTAAAAAACAAATATTAGCCCGAGAACGAAGTTCGAGGGCTAATATGCTAGTTTTTTAGAACATAAAATTTCCAAGGGCAACTATCAGACCGATAGTTCCGAGACAAAAACACTCTATTGTCGTTATTGTTCACCACTAAATTTTCCGTGCGGCGGCCTAAAACTGAAAACCTCATGAATTTATTTATTTCGATTTCTAACACACTTGGAGCTTCAAAAATAGTTTTGCATTTCAACTTTTGTCTCGTAAATACTTACAAAACTTTAGGTTAAACTTCGGTATTACTTTTTCAAAAGTTATAAATCGACTGAGTGATTTTCAGTTCCATCTAAATGAAGTATGATTTGTATGAAAAACGGCGGCAAAACCTGGCGCGGGTTCCGCCAGTCAGTTGAATGAAACTGAAGCAGGACAAAAAGTTTTCTTCGGATTATTTCTTCGCTCAATCTCTTCTAATGTTTCATATATTCTGGGAAATTGTACAAATGATTTAGCACAAAATGGGAAGATCTGAAATAATTGTGGAGCTGAACATTATATTCATTTTACAAGTCAAACGGACAACTGAACGGAGTCGAAGGTTTCACTGCGGGCAAACGCTTGACGAACTGACGTCTTTAAGCTTCGTAACCGATATTTATTGTGCTGATTCAAGCTGGAATTGATAAACCTCTTGAAAATACAAGGTAACAATACCGAATAGGCTAAGCTTAAACTTGTGGTGTAAACAGGCTGTCATTTTTTGGACGAATTTGTGTCGGTTTACCGATCTTTCCGTAAATTGTTTCGTGCTCTTTCATTCGCATTTGTTGTACATTTACAGGAATTTGCCATTAAATATTTCGTTCCAAACTTCGTGCATGCCCATATGTTATGAAAGAATTGATAGCGAGTAAATTCTCGCTATTTTTTAATTTATTCTTTCAACTGTTTAGCTCAAAACTGCACAAAACGGTTGTTTTTCGCTCAGGCGGGCACTATCGATCCGGGGTTTTTTGCCCGACGGGCACTATTACCTGACAGTGTCTCTCCGCGGATGAACACTATCACGTCACGTGTTCGATTTAAGCCAATCAGAATCAAAGAAAATTTAGTGGTGAACTATAATGGCTGATAGTATACGAGTAGCTCAGCCAATCAGATTGTCTCATTTGTATTAGTATACTAGTAGATTTTTACTAAAAGCGTATAGTTTATGGTTTATGTAAAATAATTAGCTCTCTTACTTTGTAGACTGCTCGTGCTACAGTTATCACCAGTGTATCCTGAACGACAACTACACGTGAAACTTCCCGAGTTAGTATTACAGGTACCACCATTCTTACAGGGATTGGTTGAACATGGCCCATTATCTGTTGGAGCAATTGTCACAAAGCATCATCAGTGTAAGTGGACATGGATATGGCACGCGACATGGTAAAAATATACCTAAGCAATTTCAGTGGCACCCAACGACCACATTTTCCTATAGGTGTCGGAACGTTGTTTTTACGTAAGTTATAAGTGTGCTTTTTGTGCAGTTTAATGGCTTATTTTTAAACGCTAAGAAAAATGTATCTGTTCGGATACGTTAGCTGAACTGTCAAACTTCAGAAAAGTTTAGGGATTGAAATCTTATTACCGAATTTATGAGCTGCTTTTTCCTTTTCGAAATCCCAGCTGACCTTTTTCTGTACCCAAAACGACATTTGTATCTCTCCAAAAACAAAAGGCATTTTTTTTCCATATTAAGAAAGTTCGAGATGAAATTTCCTTAACCGAATATCTGAGGCGATTACAGGCCTTCCGAACAGATATACCACCGAAACGATCCGTTGGGTGCCCCTGCAATTTTACAGAACAAATTATGGAACTTTTTCAATACAATGTAAGGGAACAAATTTATGGAATTTGATCTCTGAATATTTGAAGAACATTAAATCAGCCTATAGTATGAAAAGAAAACAAAGAAATATCTCCTGAATACTAATCTATGATTTTCTTTGTCACGTTATAACTTGATGAATTATCAATGAGTTTGAGAAATGCCCAGTGTGGGCGGTATTGGGCCGATCCAGAAGTTCATTATAGAGTGTTTTTCAATTGAATGTCGTAAAACCAAAACAAAAAACAATTACAATGGCCAATCACAACAAACGTAACAACGCAATGAGCAAATGAAAGCTCGAAGCAAATATGACGTAGCCGGCGCCAAGCGCGGAAAACGCGAACAACCAAGTCGCGATTGGTTTTGGTTTTGCATCTGATTGGTTAAGTAGGTGGCGCGAGTTTTTTAAACCAATCACAGAGCGTAGTAAAGTAAAACCAAAATAATTCTGCGATTAACTTCGACACTCAATTTAAAACCGCTCTAAAAAAATATTAAATAATAACTACAGGTATCCGGGCTTACCATCTACACACTGATGTTGGTGTCCATTGTCTGTCAGGGAACACAGTTTACCCGCAGCACAGATAACGCTAACACATTTATCGTCCGCTGCAATCGCAACAAAGGTAAATAAGTTACATTATTATTCCACTATCACGTCATTTGACCATATAAGGTCAAGAGAACACGCAAAATATGACAGCGTATTGCACAGTGGCATGCCGTATTGCACCGTAGGCGTAGTAACCTGTTGTGATTCTAAATAACAAGCGAAATTTAATGGAATAATAAATCCCTTATTCGATGGTTTTACAGATAATACTCGCGGACATTTTACTCATTTCTCGCATTTTTTCTCGCCCCTGCTTGCGGGGCTCGGAAAAATACTACCAAACTCTTAAAACATCCGCACGTATTATCTGTAAATCGAATAAGGTGTATGTAAAACTACGACAATGAGCCCCTTCGAATTTAAGCCCTCCATAAAGCCCCCCAAATTAGGCCCTCCATAAAGCCCCCAAATCCCAGACTAAAAAATCCTCCCGAAAATAAGCCCCTTTGAAATTAGGATCTGAACTCCCGCCCCTTTCTTAGTGATTATCAACTTGCCTTCCGCCTGTGCTTTTCATATTGCGAAATATTACGAAATATTGGGATTTTTTTTCATATTTCTCCCGGTTCCCGCCACATTGGGTTCCCGTAGATTTCCCCACGGTGGAGAGTAAATAAAAACCTTCAAAACCTTATGAAAGGTAGGTCGACTTCGATCTTTCCGTAAATGGAGTCAGGTGTAAAAGGAGTCAGGTGTCAAGTGGAACGAAAGTTCTGTTCCTCTCTCCCGCCACTATTTTTAAATTTTTAACTTTTATTTAACTGTAAGATTATTTGTAAATTATCATGGCGCACACATTAAACTAAACTAAACTAAACTAACTCTATGACTTACTTTCCCCGTTGGTACAGTAACGCCAGGTATAGAGCCGAGTGGCGCCGCAGCCGCTCCTTAATTCAACGAGTTTGTACAAGTAGAACGCACCGCAGTTGACAACTTGTATATTCCTTTGGTTATTACATGAATTATTCTGTGTATTCGAAGCTACACACACTGTTTGAGTCACCTCGCCATCACTGAAGGCCGGATGGTCATCTCTGAGGTACAATCGAAGCTTTGTCCCGCATGTGTGATGCAGGGGGTTTTTTGAAGCTAAAGCATTGCCAGCGGCACCAGATACTTTGTACCAGGAATCCCACGTGCCTTGAAGGTCTTCGTAATCGCACTTATGTGTTCCACCGGTGTAGTTCACGGAACGACCACTTTGGTTAAGATCTTTGTAATCGTCAAGTTCACAAGGATTTCCTAACAGTAACAAATGAATGAGACATAGCAATGCAAAACATACGAGCCTGTATTCACTGTAACTAAGAGCCTGTCGATGTTAGAACTGTTTTCGTGGCTCTATGGGTCACTAGCTATGGGGATCTCGCCAAGTGAAATCTATATGGAGATTTCGTTAAGGTAGAGAGTTTAAGCAACCATGACGACAGCACCGAGCTCTCCCCTTATGGGCGAAAATAGTTAAGGGTCGACTGGCCGAAAATGTTTCGGGCCCCCACCTTATAAACAGGTCTGGATCCGTCACTCGACTACCAACAGTTTAACTGAAGCAAAGTTAGTTTGAATTAATAAAGCAAAATGAAAAATGAAGCATGGATAATCCAATTCATTTTCAAATGAAGGTATAAGGTTCTTGTAAATGCATTGAACTGCAAAACAAGACGTCTTAGTGTGATCCATTAAGCCAATGAAACTACCGTTTGGTCAAGTAGTGGTCAACAGACTACTGTCTCCTACATCACACTCAACTTTCCATGTTTATAAGAACAGAATCAGCAAATTTTAAAAATTAATGTCAACCCTTCAAATCACTCGAAAACAACCAAGGAATTTTCTAAACCGCCAACTTCAAATCTACAGATCTTCAAATCAGCGCTATTAACGGTAGCGATATTTTAGTTATGGTGTAATTCCGTTGCTTATTTCATGTAGAGTCTTATATCCTTAAGCTTATGGTGATGCGTTTACACTTTAGCAACTGAGTCATTCTGACTCGTCGACCGCCATGAATGACAGCTGCGACTTGCTCAGGTTGTTTCTACAACATCTCTCGTCAAAGAGAATGGCGTGCTATGGAATTTTATTATCAGAGGTACTGTTTTAGAAACTGGAGTTAATTTTACGTTTATTACTTGATTAAACCTTGAGAAAGCATTTTACTTGGATTTAGAAAACTCCAAATAAAGCAGCGATCGCCACATCACTGGTATGAAAATTGAAATATTTCACTTCGTAAGTTTCCTCTGCCGCTTTTAACTAACAAATTAATATGTTGTACTCCTAATAGGGCCTCCACAGACTAGAGAGATAGTTCTCGACAACTATTTAGTTGTCGATCATAAAAAGTTGTCGATAACAAAAAAGCCAATGTGTGAAGCTTTAAGTTGTCGATAACCAAGGCCCTTAGTTATCGATAACTAGCTTCACACACTGGATTTTTTGTTGTCGACAACCTTTTATGGTCGACAACTAAATAGTTGTCGACAACTAACTCTCTAGTGTGTGGAGGCCTAAGTTTCTAAATTATTTCCGAAGGGGAAGAAAGCAATATAAGTGTAAATACCTTTAACTCCAAAGTTACAAAGAAGGCACAGTAAAGCCAAGGATATCTGTCACATAAAAATTGATACAGTATATATAAGTGTCTGTTAAATCAAACTGAATCTGACAAGTTCATTTATTGGTCTTACCTGAATTGCTTTCATCTTGGCATTTTGTGTTTAAACAGTTTGATGTTTAAAGCAACTGATAGTGAAGCGATTCGTGTCTTTCAATGATTAATGACTTACACAATCCATCATTTAAGCTATTTAACAATGTTCCAGATATATCCTTTCGTTGTAAATAATTTATTGGCTAGAGATTGATCTAAAAAGAAAAGTATATAGTTAAATTTTATCATTTTTGTCACAATGCTTTTGCTACTTTTTAAACTCTAATTGTAGCTTGTTTAAGTTCTGCATTGATTTTACTGATGTTAAAAATCTTGTCCAACCTCTGACATAAAATTGCATTAACTTGTTTAAAAAGTGAAAACAAAAGTCGCTATAACACAGTGACATTGTTTATCTAAACATTTACAAAGAAGGCTGTGTAAGATAACTATAATATATAATGTGTATTTTTCAGAGAGAGCATATGATAATAAATAGTGCAAGCTAATAGATTTAATATGATATAATGCGTTCTAATTCGCACAAGTGAGGGTATTTAATTCAGTAATATACTGGAATTTCGTCCATCGACGTTTGTGTCCAATTATCATGTATGCAAGACCGTAACTGTGTGATATGAATATTTATCACATACCTCAAGCCATGCGTTTAAATGTGGATATATAACATCAATATCCGATGTCGTTCAGGAACTTCTGGAAATTTAATTATAAATGGAGTGTGTTGATATTCATATAAATGCAGCTCGATCTCCCTCTACGCCGAAATAGAAACATCAAAAAACCAACAACAAGAAAACTACAGCATGAACAAGTCTGTGTCAACAAGGATTTATAACGGGTTTTCAGTTTAATCATAGTTAATAGAGGGAAATGGTTATGAAGCCCGGCAAAGGTCTCTGTTATATGTTTTTGTTCGCTATTTTGGGAGTAGACCGTGCACAAAACCTGACAAGCTTGCTTCAATTGTCTGAGTCCCTGCAGTTTTTTTGTTAGAAATAATAAAATTAATATTGTTTACAGAAAAAGTTTTGTATTTTTTGGCAAGGAAAAATTTGCAAAAAATTCTCAAGTGTCAAATTTTGGTGGTGGTCGCACTCAAACCAAGATGTGTTTTCCAAAACTCTCCTGATTGATGTAAATGTAAACTTAAACGGCTTGGGACCAGGTTTCGTACTTCGCTTTCTTGGTTTTCGTCGTTTTCTTGCTGCTGGCTTCAATTGCAATCGAAGGAGATTGTTTTGAACTTGAGACGAAGAAGAATTGTTCTCCAAATTGCCGCCGGTAAACTTTGGTTTCGATCAGACCCAGTGTAGTCATAGAC
>MU827340.1:0-141095 GCA_029204205.1 Desmophyllum pertusum | reverse complement strand
GCAGTCTGCATTTGTCGCACACCATATAATTTGTCAAAGGTGGGGGAGTTTGATCCGATTTGAAATGCAAGAGCAAGTAGAACAATCAAAATGTTTTCATCCTTGTGCTTCTCAGTTTACATGTAATAGACCATTTTACAGTTCTGTGAATGTAACCAAGCCTCTGTATGAAAGCGAGGTTAGGGGTGACCATGAGATGATAGAGATCAGAAACTAGTTTACATAAGAACAGAAATAATTTACATTTGAAAAGAAGGAAGGTTTGTATCACAACAAAGTCACTTCCAGCCTCATTTCTGTTCAAAGGCCTGGATTCTAAGCACACAACTGTAAAATGGACTATTGGACACTTGCACTTGTGTGCCAAGTAAAAACCAGGCTTTAGATGGGAAGGTGCATGTAGGCGTCTTAGTGCAAAATTAATATTATCTACAATTCATAAGTATGTGTAATAGAGGTAATGAATGTTTTTGTGTTTATAGACTGATTTAGATAGGGACTTTATTCATACAATATAATAACTTAATACAACTATAGTAGAAAAATCCATCAGAGAAATTTATAATAATATATGCTATTATAAACACAAGCCTCAGATCAATGAAGCCTGCTTTTCTACACGGAAAATAAACTATGAATAAACTTAAGGTCTACACAATAACAAGCATAAAGGTGCAGCCAAAATATTTAAGCTTATTCAAATACATTACATTTTATTTGTTTTCGGTTCAAAGCCTATCGATCGATGATCGATTGATCGATCGAATTGTACACCTTCGAATGCCAAATTACAAAAGTTTAAATACTTTTTATATTGGAATTGGAATCAAAAGATTAGTTCAGTTAAACAATAAGCTTAATTATTTTTTGTTATAAATCAAACTTAGAAATAACATTTACCGTACTTACCAAAGATCAGTTGAACGCGGCAATGTGCGTAGTTTGCCAAAAATATTCCCTGCTGGAACCGTCCTGTTCCCGGTGTAAATTCGTGAAAGAAACATTTCTCAAACCGAGGAACGAAAGAATTGCAGAATGTATGCGTTTGTTGGCATCGGAACTCCTAAAAGATCTATCTTTTAAATGTGTAAGACGAGAAAATTCAGAGAAATACCGTCCTGAAAAATCGTAAGCAATCCGCCATTTTGTTTTCCTGTGCGATCGGGCTACTACCCCGACCCACCCGACCCCCAATAACTACCAAATATTGCGCCCGCAGTGTTGTTTAGTGTTGTGATTTCCCAGGCATTATGCGCTGGTCAGCGGAATTACCAAGAAAAGTTTACACCTATAAACACCTATAATAAACTAACAAATTTTCCCCAACCATAACAATCAGCTCATTCTTCGCTAAAAAGCAAACGGGCAACCTTGAAACGTCATAAAATCCAAGAAGGCGGCGCGCGGGTAATTTGAAACCCAAAATGGCAGGGATTTGTAGCCAGTTTTTTCGTTAACAATAAAATAATTATAAGGTTAGAAGGGAGTTTTCCACCAACTACTGCATAAACTCTGAGGTAAACGTCGATTAAAAACTGCGATTACTGATTTCGATTTATTCTGTCAGAACCATTCTCAACTAAATAATGTAAAGACGTGCAGCATTCAGACCGCTATCGTGTCGAAATAGGGCGCGGTTGCCATCATGCATAGACCTTATGTTATCTTCGTAGCCATTATCTGTATATCTCAGACTAAAATAATAATAATCATATGTATAGCGAAGAACAGCCTTGTGTAAGCTTGCTTACCGTCTTCCTGAGTTCTTACATGGGCTGCCTCACTCGGTACTCCGTTTCCATTTTTCGTAAAAGCATACACACGTATCGTGTAATTTGTAAACTTCTTTAACTCCTTTAAAACTGCTTCAGGCGGTGTTGGTGACACTGACTTCATGATATCGCCTTGGAATTTTTTGTTCATCTCTTTGTATACGATTACGTAGCCAAGAAGTTCGGGCGCTGAATTTAGTTGAGTGACATTTGACCACTTCAGGTCAATAGTCGTCGAGGTGGTACTGTTTGATTCTAAAATAACAGGAGCTTCGGCTGGTACTGCGAAAGGAAACAATACAAAAATCACATAAGTGTATTTATAGGAAATAGGAAAGGCTGGACGAAAGTTGGAGTACCCAGTGACCATATTAATACTTTATTAAAACAGGGGTAATAACACTATGTTCTTTGTAAAGTGAAGAAATGATCCTCATAGTTGTGTTTGCAAATTAATTTAAAAAGTATTTGCAAAGACGCTTTTAAAATAACAGGCGGGGCCGGGCTTCGACGGGATTTAACTCCACGACCTTCGCGTTACCGGTGTGATGCTTTGCCATGTAACTGAACTATACGAAGTCACATATTGGGAGCAGGCCATTTTGTGAGTTCATATACATTCCAGTTTTTAAAATGTTATGACCAATTGTTCTTCAAAAATATGATTTTTGAACAATTTGGGAATAGCTAGAGAATAAGCGAGTGGAAAAAGGGAGAAGGGACTCGCCCACAATGCTATGTCCCTATACCTTTTCCTCACGCCACTACCCACTAAACGAACGCTTGAAAAACGTTAATTTGGAAGGAACATTAATAACCATAAGACTTTCAGAGAGGTGGGTAATATTCATACTAAATTTTGTACTAAAATTGATTTTTTTAACTTCCGCAATGAGCCTCTTTCCAAACTTACCGTTTTTGGTTGTAATGCTGAGTAAATCTGCTGGCGTATTACCCAGACTCCCCCCGGCGATCTCTTCCTGCAGAGCGACAATCTGTAGACCATCTACTCCTGGGTAGCTGACGTTGAAACTGGAAATAACACTTCCTTGCCTACACAAAGACAAGTAAACCAAAATAGATAATGTATCAACGAAGCCTTGAAAATATCAGAAAATATCAAAAAATATCAGAAAATATCAGAAAATATCATATCGCGATCAGTTATCCAGTCTTTCCTCAGATCCTACGCTCAAGCGAAAATTGATTTATTATGCAAATAAACGGCAATCAAAGACTCCTATGATCTAAAACGTGAATGAATAAATTGATATGCATAAATTAATAGGGCGATTAAAATTTACAGCACATTGGCCGATCGCGTGATATTTGTCCACCAAATGCTATAACACGTTCATTTTTTTTCGCATTCACGAGGTAAAAACGAGAATCTCGTGGCTCAGCTTTGCCACTCGCCTCTCACTTTTTTCCTACACTTCGCTTTCTTCTCGCGCCATAAATAAAACAAAAGAACTGCTGGTAGTCTAAAACGATTTCTAGTAAAAGGAACTTATAAGAAAATACAAAATCTTCGGACGGTTAGCTTCAACCCCCTCCATAAGCAAGTGAAGCAAGGAACTGTAATTAAGGACATTTTGGTAGTGAGGAAGTATGTCGAAGAATGCCAAAAGATTTAGCAATGCTCATAAAGGATAAAGAGTAAGTTGTAAGAGAATTACCTGAACTCCAAGACCTTGACATCAACAACTTTGAATTCTTTTCTCTTTTTATATAAATCCTTCACCTTCAGTTCGAAATAAAAGTTGTTAATCGTTTTTAGGATTAAATTTAAAGGCGTACGGGTGCATCAGTTATGAATCGTTCCTTGATTCCGCTCATTTGGTTTCTAGTAAACTACGAAGCGTGCTTTGCTCACTACAAGCATGCTTCTCGATTTTGTGTCGTGCAAACTGGTCTTAAACGTCCAGTGCATTACAGTGCAGTGCATTCCAGTGCATGCAGTACAGTATAGTCAAGTGCAGTACAGTTCAGTGCAGTTCAGTGCAGTTCAGTGCAGTTCAGTGCATTCCAGTGCGGTATTCCAGTGCAGTACAGTTCAGTGCAGTTCAGTGCATTCCAGTGCATTCCAGTGCATTCCAGTGCATTCCAGTGCATTCCAGTGCAGTCCAGTGCAGTCCAGTGCAGTCCAGTACAGTACAGTATAGTCAAGTGCAGTACAGTTCAGTGCAGTTTAGTGCATTCCAGTGTATTCCAGTGTAGTCCAGTCCGTGTAGTCAGGATCACTGAAATGAAATCGAAATCAACCGAAACAAAGCCTTACATCGTTTTTGATTTTATCCTTAAGGTCCGTGTAGTCTTTAGTATTTGGGTTGGCAAGTTTGTTATTCCAGACTTCGTCTGTTAACTTGACGTTGTAGTTTATCTCTTCAGCTGAAAAAAAGGCAAAAAAGATAAACAATTTTCACGACTTTTCTTGCAAAGAAACAACAACATCTTTATCAGAATATTACTGTTTGATATTCTTCATTTTGCGAAAATGCATTTTAGATTTTAGTCAATTTTGAACTTCATTGCTCTTGGAAGAGAAAGCCAGATCGAGGCGGATCCAGGATTTTTTGATAGGGGGGTCCCAGGGTTTTCCAGAAAATGTGAAGTAGATCGAAGGAAAATTTTTGGAAGTAGACGGCAGTAGTAAAGGCGCGGAGGGAGTGTTTGTGGGCCTCCCATAGAAAAAAATTGAGATTTTAGGCTCTGAAAAGTGCATTTTGGTGGATTCTGGAGATGGTTTTGCTATGGATAATAGGTAAAGCAAAAAACCCCTAAGGTCTGATAGGGGTCCGGACACCCCCGACCCTCCCCCTGTATCCGCCACTGAAAGCGCAGAGTAAAAACGAGAAAAAGGTATAAATACCTGGACAAGTGTGAAAATTACAAGGCTCGGAGTCAATTGCTGGACCGTCACAATCTTTCCCGCCAAAAGCTGGTTCAGGGTTATTGCACAGGCGCTTTCTTGTCTTGCTTCCATTATTACACGGCTTGTTACAGTTAGGCCATGGAGACCAAACACTCCAGTTACCGTGAACTAAAGCGAACAAACAATAATAGAAATAGAGAATAAATAAATAATTAAATGTAAATGAATATAGAGATCATATGAAAAAGAAATGAAAACGTGACAATCTGAATACTGTTACTTACTAGACCGAGCTTTTAACATTTACCAATTTTATATAAAAAATACAAATAAATAATTATAATGTTGTTACACGGGTGGAGGAGAAAAGAACAAGAGTTTTCTTCTTCCAGACTCGTGGCCCCGTTTCTAGGAATATCATATGGAAATGCACCAATCAGCCATCCCTAGTTTGTCACACTATTCTACACAGTTTGTCACACTATTCTACAAGTGTAGAACTAAATAAAGCGGAATGGTAATGGTATCGTGGCCCCATCAATGGATGATATGTAATCCCTAGTTGTAACACTATTCTACAATCCACAGATAGCGAAGTGTAGAACTATAACAAATTATAGAAACGGGGGATTTCATGACCAGTGTTGGGCATTTATAAGATTATTATTTATATTTGAGGCTTCATATGTACGATCTAGATCGTTATTTTGACTTCTTTTGGATGGCAACATTTTGACACTTAATATAACGTTCTGACTGGTATATGAAATGTATGTTTGGATCGATAGAAATAAGCTAAGGATTCTACTAGGAGCTGAGTTATTTTTCTCACCTATTTTAATCTCACAGATATCACCAGTGTATTCTAAAGTGCAATTGCATGTAAAACCTTGCGGGTTATCAGCCCTGGTACAGTTGCCATCATTTGCACAAGGATTGGGTTTACATTTATCATCTGTTGAGAAATCAGAATCTATGTAGTACAGTAGGATCTAGAGTATTTAAATTGAAAGGGTTTGTCACTGACTCTTTTCATTGTTGCATAGACGTTTCGGCTAGTGCTTAAGCCTTCATCAGTAATGAAGATGGGACCGTTGTTACACGTTATTTGAATAAACGTAGCGCAAGGCTTGCGCTAAAACGTTATTCTGTGAATAGCTCACGCTCGTGCGGTGCATTTTGTAGGTCTCTGAGATTATGATGTGATTGTTCCCAGCGTCTAGAGTCGCTCGTGGTAATTGGCCTCACGTCCAACAACGTTAACGTTTTTATAAATCGATATCCATGTGATGGTTGAAATATAGAGTATTATATGGAATATAGAGTCAGTCGGTATATATCGGTATATTTGATTTCGTCAGTGAGAAAATAAAATTATTCAAAACTTTTCTGTTGTTGTACACATCTATAGAACAAATATATTTTATTTTCCTGTGGTTCTGTCCAGTTAGGGATACTTGCTTGTGTCATTTTGTGATTTATCAGCTACGTTTTGACGCTGATCGTCCGTGAATCTCCTTCGCGCGGCAAAAAGTACATATATTTTCAAAAGTAGAATTTTCCCAGGTAAAGGGGGCTTTTAGAAACATGTTTATCACCTTTCAGAGTGCCACAATTAAAACCAAGATATTCTGAAGTACAATTGCACTCAAATCCTAGCAGGCTATCCGTCACTGCGCATGCTCCATCATTCTTGCAAGGATTGTCTAAACACGGATTAGCTGTTGAGAAATCGAATCAAAACTATCGTTAGCTTACTACAATCGTGGACAAAACCAGTTGAGACAAGGGTACATCACACATGGGTAGAAACATTTTTATCCCCCTCTCCCCCTGCTCATTATTGTTTCATAGGGCTGCCAATTCATCTTGCGTCGTTTTCACAACGCGACAACATTTAATGGGAGGAGGAGGAGGAACAAATAGGCTGGAGAACTTAATTGGGTTGAAATTTGGTTAATGTCCCAACAGTTTTTTCCATGCAAGATTGTAGTAATATCAGTTTCAAACACAAGGGCCGAGAGCCCAGGCAGGGGGGGGGGGGGGGGGGGGGGGCGAGGGTATAATAGTGACGGGGAGGCTCGAAGACCTTTTTGGAGTTTTGCAGAGAAAAATATGACTTTTTTGAGTTACCCCAAATTTAATTTTTGTGACGTCATAACTTTAGTACTCACCTTTCTCCACGCCACAATTAAAGCCGATGTATCCCAAAGAGCAACTGCACTTAAACCCGCCCAATAGGTTACTGGGATCAGCTGAGCAAGTCCCACCATTCAGACAAGGATCGGGCGAACATGGGTCACCTGTGGAAATGTATAAAAATGTTTGAGCACAGGTATCCCAAGCTCACAAGCATTGTGTGAATGTCGTATTGGGAAATAGCGTTAAAATATACGGTTTGTATTTGAATATAACCAACGTATTTAGGAGCTATAAATACGAACAAGAAAAAAACTAAAATTCAAGCGATTTCAGCAAGTTTTGGTTTCACTATTTTCCTTTCTACATGTTTATATAGAGAGGAAAAAGAGCGAAGGAATAAAACTCACGACTCAGTGGAATCGCTCTAAAACGACCTGAAACAACGGATGTAAGGCGCTGTTGCACTTTGGCCGTTGTTCTTCAGTGCAACTTGTCTCGCAATTTTGTTGCGCCGATGCGAGATACGTTACATGAAACGCAGTTTAGTATAACACCCCCGGGCAACGCAGAAAACATTTGTTGCAGCGCTGCGTCAATCGTTGCAAAAAATTGAACTTGACTGTACTTCTCGCAACGATTGCTGCACTGAACGAAAACTTGTGTTGGAACAAAATCGCGAGACAGTCTCAGGGTTTGTTTTCATTTTTGTTTTGAATTCGTTGATACGTTACACTTCGGTAATAGCGTACATGAAGTTTTTGAGTCCGCCATTAGGGTCGTTACGTTCGATGAGCTGAGCTGAGACGTCGGTTTGAGATAACGTCGAGGCTCTTCTACTTGTTATTATTGTTTTGCAGGGATATCTGGCGTTAATAATGAAGGAAAAGGTAAGTTTGTCCCGGAATTTATATTTTGGCTAGTAAACATTCCTTCACGGTATGCCGAGACTCATGTAAACATTGCAGGTGGAGATTGCGCAGTACGGACTGTAAATCATCTTTAAGTTACTTTTTTGACAATGTGTATTACCTTGTAGCCTGCGTGCAGACGTCTCCTATTTCCTTGCTTCACGTGGAAAAGGGTGAAGCAAGGAAATAGGATACGGCTGGACGCAGGCTAATTACCTTGGGGAAATCCACAGTCATAACCGATGTACCCGGGGGGACAGCTACATGTAAACTTTACTAGGTTAGAACTTTCTAGAGCACATGTACCACCATTTTCACAAGGATTGGGCAAGCACGCATTAGCTGTTGACAAATCAGATATCATTCGAACGTCAATGAAATCCAAGTGGGCCAAGATAATAAAATACTGAAAATATCTATAAAATATCTATAAAATAACTACAAAATATCTATAAAATATCTATAAAATAACTACAAAATATCTATAAAAAAAAAAATTCATAAAATAACTATAAAATATCTATAAAATATCTATACAATATAACAATAACAATAACAATAACAATAAAATAAACAATATTAACAATATTAACAATATAAAGATATTTAAACAGAGGATTAGCAATTATATAAGGCAGTGATCATTTGCTCAGTAATTTTATTTGTAATTTTATTTTTAGATTTATACTAATTATCACATATTGATTATTATTCTAATTTAAGTTAAATTGCTATTTAAAAATAGTTAAATAATTTATTTATTTAGTTTATTATACCTTGTGACAGAATAGCCCTATATAAGGGAGTCTCAATAAAGTGTATGTATATATGTATACAATATAAATTTAACATATTTATAAAATATCTATAAAATATCTGTAAAATATTTGTAAAATATCTAAAAAATATCTTTAAAATATCTATAAAATACTAAATGCAGGACAATTTAGTTATGGTACTTCGACAAGCTAAAGCCAAACAATGTTTGCTATCCATGCATTGTATCAGGGAATATAAAGTAACCGCATATGGCTGGCGAAATTTAACCCGTAAATATTGAGTTCAGTAGCGCCTCTTGACCAGGTATTCAATCCTCCGTCACGGTTTGACTCTGGGAGTTCAAAGATTTCCAAGCCAAATTTGAAACTTTGAAAAACTGACATCCTGACGTTTTTTCAAAAATCCATATTGCAATCCATTTCCATCCTCGCTGTCGTTTGTCATCCTCACTTCCTAATGGGTTCCTGTCATCTGTCGAGTGCTATTCTACAGAATCAAACCATTATTGTGCAACTTCCCATGATCTAGATATGTTTCTGAGCTTCCCCAAATCATGCTAAAATCAGGACAGTGTCCCTTTAATGATATTGGAATGCGTTTTACCTGGTTTAGCAGCGCAGTTATAAGTAGACTCTGTTGTGCAGCTGCATGTAAAGCCTATCATGTTGTTGGCCGCTGTACAGGTTCCACTATTGAGGCAAGGTTCCGCCAAGCATGGATCAGCTGTTGAGAAATCGCAAACTGGTCAGACTGCTTCTTTGAAACTAGCTATGTCACCATTTAGACTGCTTTTGCAGTGGTTATGATCGAAGGCCGGCAATTTACTTCGAAGAAGCAAACAAAGATGCCAAGATTTATGTCGGAAGGTCCACGATCATGTTTGTTTAACGGGCCAGCAAAATAGGGTCGCATTAATGGGGTGGTCGTATTAAAGGGGTTCTTAAATAAGAAAATGACTGCATGAGACAAAAGAAAGTGGTCGTATTAACGAGGTGGTCGTAAGGCGGGGTTCCACTGTATGTGACCGAAACGTTTCTATTGGTTAGTTACTCGGACAAAATTCAAAGCCTATTGTGTTTTGTGCACGGTTAAGGCCAAAAACGCGAGCAAAAACATGGAACAAAGAACTTTGTTGGGCTTCATAACCATTTCCCTTTATCAACTTTATTACTCCAAATAGGTAATAATTAGCCTCCCAAAAAGAAACAAGGTAGTTTAAAAGATGGGGGAAGATTGAGACGACGAACTTGAAAATTTAGGCCGTAATTCGGGCCATTTCCGAGTTCCCTTTAGCTTCTGTTTCAAAACCATGTCCTGGTGCACAATGGTTCATGTGGAAATTAGTTTCACTTGGGCTAATTATCATATATTCCGTCCGATTTTGCAGGATAATTGTCAAATAATACCGTGTGGTAGGTGAACTGTATTACCTATCTGGGTTGCACAGTTAAAACCAATGTATCCGGAAGGACAGCTGCATTTAAAAAACGGCCAGTTACCGACAGGTGAGCACGTGCCGGCATTCCAACAAGGACTGGGAGAACAAGGATCAGCTGTTAAAAGAACAAAACATGTTTTTGGATCAGTGCAAGCAGGCTACCTTAAAATTCCTATAATTATTTCCCCCCGGAAAAAAAGGCCTCCCAAATCTCAGACGCTAAAATTCCTTTCGATATAATAAGCCCCCCCCCCCCACCGTCCATGTATGGAAGAATCATTGTCTTAGATCATCCTCTCATCGTCATCGTCATCGTCATCGTCATCGTCATCGTCATCGTCATCGTCATCGTCATCGTCATCGTCATCGTCATCGTCATCGTCATCGTCATCGTCGTCGTCGTCGTCGTCGTCGTCGACATCGTCGTCGTCGTCGTCGTCATCGTCGTCGTCGTCGCCATCGTCGTCGTCGTTGTCGTCGTCGTCGTCGTCGTCATCGTCATCGTCATCGTCATCGTCATTGTCATCGTCATCGTCATCATCGTCATCTGTAGTTTCTCTCCTGGTGGAGAATAGGGCCATCAATTCTCCTCTTCGAAGTTGTTCTTTCTTTAGCCGCGCTTTGTATAATAAAGTCAGCACAACAAATTTTAGACTTTCTCTCTCTCGAAAACACCCAAACCGTTTTCTTGAATATAGTGGTATACTATTGGATCAGCATCAAAAATTTTATTTAATGTTTACAGCAGATTTCAGTGCTGTGTGTAGACCCCGGTTTTTTCGAACATGATTCGCCCGCTATGATTCGCCCGTCATGATTCGACCGAGAGGTTACCAAGCAGTAAGACGAATGATGAAAGTTTTGCACGAAGACCCACGCTGGCGGGTGATTTATCATCAATATTTGTACGGAAGTTCTATAAAGGAAACAGCTAGATGTCTTTTTACAAGTACCAGCTTTGTATCAAATATTCGCAGGTTGTATGGGGAGCGTAGCGAGATAAACCGGCAAAGAAGAAGAGGAAGGCAAAGAATCTTGTCTAGTAAGCGGAAGTTTGAACATGTTGAATGTTTATTGTATTTTATATCGAGTGACATGTACAAGTTGTTGAAAGTCAAACATTTCTTTATCTGATACTTGAATAGATAGGGAACACAAAACTCTGGAGGAAATGATAAGGAATAAGCCGGAACTGTTTATAGACGAGTATCAAGACTGGTTTCACACAGTTACACGGGTTAGCAACTGTTGCAGGGCAGGTCGATACTACGCCTTGGATTTACGTATGAAAAGGTAGGTCTTATCTCAATGAATTTTCCGTGTTTTGCATGTAGGAAAGTTTGCAGCCAGTACATAGAACTCCTATGGTCTGGAGGAAAGCATTCTTGACTTCTGTGCGTAACAGCGGCAGCAGCGGTTTCGGTAGTTCGCTATTGTTATTGTTTATAATTTAGGTCAATTTACAATCGCATCGATCAGATTTGCAAGCCGCAAGGACCAAGATATCCTTCTGAACGGCCTCGCAAAATATGTAATGTGTCAGAATTTTTTTAAATATTCTTTGTGACTGGATATCAAACGTTAATTTCTGAAGGAACTTACAATAACAATAGCGAACTACCGAAACCGCTGCTGCCGCTGGCACAGCCGTCTAGGAGTTTTATGTACTGGCTGCAAACTTTCCTACATGCAAAACACGGAAAATTCATTGAGATAAGACCTACCTTTTCATACGTAAATCCAAGGCGTAGTATCGACCTGCACAATACAATAGTTGCAATCAGTTGCTAACCCGAGTAACTGTGTGAAACCAGTCTTGATACTCGTCTATAAACAGTTCCGGCTTATTCCTTATCATGCATTGCCTCCAGAGTTTTGTTTTCTCTATCTATTCAAGTATCATATAAAGAAATGTTTGACTTTCAACAACTTGTACATGTCACTCGATATAAAATACAATAAACATTCAACATGTTCAAACTTCCGCTTACTAGACAAGATTATTTGCCTTCCTCTTCTTCTTTGCCGGTTTATCTCGCTACGCTCCCCATACAACCTGTGAATATTTGATACAAAGCTGGTACTTGTAAAAAGACATCTAGCTGTTTCCTTTATAGAACTTCCGTACAAATATTGATGATAAATCACCCGCCAGCGTGGGTCTTCGTGCAAAACTTTCATCATTCGTCTTACTGCTTGGTAACCTCTCGGTCGAATCATGACGGGCGAATCATAGCGGGCGAATCATGTTCGAAAAAACCGGGGTCTACACACAGCACTGAAATCTGCTGTAAATTAAGAAATATTAAAAGTAGGGGGCCTTTTATGTTTTTGCTCATGTTGTTTAAGCTGTTGGGGTTGGCTTTGTTGTTGTCGCTGTTTTTGTTAGTGTTGTTCTGTATGGGGAGAATGCTGGAATGCTGCGCCGATCAATGATCAGTCATGTAATTTTGAAGCTTCAGCGTCTGCTGTGGCTATGCAGCCCAATCGTAGACGGACAGACTATGTTCTGCAACAAGGCGTGCAGGCTGTGAAGTGCATGTATTACCTAGCTTGGTTTCGCATTTATAACCAATGTATCTGGAAAGACAACTGCATTTAAAATGCGGCCAGTGCCCGATAGGTGAGCAGGTAGCACCATTTTGACAAGGAAACCATTTTGGACACGGATCACCTGTTGACAAATTGGAAAATGTTCAAATGCTTTGGAAAGGGCAGGTATATTTTGGAAGTTGCAGGTTGAGATTACTTTTAGAAACATTACACACGCGGTTTGACGGAGAATGGCGTCATGGTTAGCCCAATTAGCTTAACTTAGTCCAACTAAAGGTTAGCCTAATTCTAACTGAAGGTTAGCCTAGTCTGGTTAGCCTAATTGTTGGGGTTTGGGTTAGCAGTTGACCTGCAACCTGCAAAATATCCCCGCGCTTTGGAAGGATTTTATCAGTGAGGTCGTAACTTGTCCTCTCGACTATAGATCGTTTTCACGTGACGTCATCAAAATTCTAAATTCAAAACTATTGATCCTACAAAGCTGTTCTTTCAGTATATTCTATATATCAGTGTCATTAGTTGCTGGGGAAATTTTTGTGCCAGCAGATTACTTCGTTTTGACATTTTGAAATTTGAGACGGCCTGGCTCAACGTGACCTGAAATGTTACAGAAACCAATATTTTCGCACTTTTAAAAGACTTTTCAGATATGCTAATAAATATGGCCACCATATTGGTGTACCAAAGTGGTACACCAATATGGCGGACCCATACTAAGTTCTGCAATGTTCCGAATATTGCTTTCCCAAGAACGTCGTTGCAATGACCACTGCCATATCAAAACTTGGGGAATATATTTCTTTCCACCTACTCTACAATCTCTGAGTTTGTCTCTGAGTTTGTTGATGCACGCAAAACGATCTTGTTATTTTGGTGAAAACGATCTATAGGCAATGTTCAATGACAAATTTTGAAAACAAATAAGTCAATTCTTCAATTGAAAAACTAGAATAACCATCCCTACTGTGAGTTAATTTGACACTCGTAACTCAGTACAGTGCTGATAAAAGCTCAAGCCCTTTGCACTCTTGGTAAAACCCTTCCACTCCCAAGAGTGCTAAGTTCAAAACTGAGGAAAAAAATCTTGAATTTCATTTTGCAAATTAAAAACAACACCACATGAAAGTACTGCTCAATAGCTTTCATTTGAATGGTCACACACTAGGGTTTCATCCACAGACTTAAAAGTTAGAACCACCTTGTACAGCATAATAAACAGTACCTCATGAAAGAACTGCTCAATAGCTTTCATTTGAATGGTCACACACCTAGGGATTCATCCACAGACGCAAAAGGTACAAAAACATTTATTGACTCAAGGTTTGACTCTGGGAGTGAATGGGTTCAATCAAGTAATGCTTCGCGTAAGAAGGCAAAGACTGAACAATATACCACGGTAATGGGATCCGTTATTTCCCGGCGCAAGGGAACGCGTTTTAAAATGTTTTTCCTTCTTTCTTGAAAAGTTCATTACCTAGGGCACAGGTATCGCCATTGTATCCTGCAGGACAAGTGCATGTGAAGCCTCCACTTGTAAAGTTACTGTTGCAGGTTCCACCATTGTGACACCGTTTGTACAAACATGCATCTGCAGATGTTTCAATGATAACAAGAAAGTTATTATACAAGAGACAGGAATGGAGTGTTAAGAGTTCCCACGCGAGTTGCAATATTTTAAGTCATTTTTGCAATGCGCAAAATCATCTTAAACTTGAAGGAAGCCTAAAAATGATAGTTTACTAGCTAAGGGTAGAAAACCACCAAAGAGTACATGATTATAAGCCAAAACAGCAAAACAAGGATGTTCGAGGATGGAGAATATTAAGACGGATTACGAAACAAGAAATTTGGAATAGCCTATGAAGGGGTATCGAATGGTCCTCTCGCATGCGAACACAGCGTTTTTCTTTGGGAGCACGAGCATTGATAAAAGTTAGCCTTGCGAGCAACGAGCACTCTGCACAAAGCTACCATTACCAAAAACCAAGCATGAGCACTTGTACGAGCAAAGCACGAGCAAACGAGCACCCACTAAAATTTTGCGAGCAATTCGAGCAGAAGCCTAATTTTGCGAGCACTTGAACATTTTGAGGGACCATTCATGTCCACTCTATGAGATTTCTCACGTTCGCCTTTCGTCAGAACCGTCTCAATATTCCCCAATCTCAGGATGCATACCTTTTAAGCCAAATAGATACAATGGCACGCGTTTACATATGCATGGTGGAAAAAACGAGAGATCGAAAGTTTATGTAAACCTAAACTGAGTTTGCATCAGGTTACGTGAGCACAATGAGGCCATTTTCTTTCTTTAAAAAAATAAAGCCTACAAAATGTTGCGTGAGGCTGATACCCGTGTTTACATCAGCTGTTCTAAAATCGGGGGGGGGGGGGGGAGGGGGGCGGTACTCGGTACTCCCTTATCTGGCCTTAAGTGACTCCATACAGCTGTAGTTAAAATAGATTTGTAATCACTATTCTACTCTTGTCTTAAACATGGTGTGATTTTGGGTTAAATGTCTTAGACTGGCCGGTTTCAAAAAGCGGAAATCTGTCTTAAAAAGGGTAGGAAAATCAGAGATTTTTGTCTTAAACAGGGTCAGGGTTTGAGCGACCCGGTCACACCTCCATACCCAAGCGTTTGTCGAGTACCCCCCTCCCCCCGGTTCTAAAACGGTCACACAACCCATAGAGCGTTGTTTATATCTGAACACATTTTATAAATCGAAATGGTAAGTAATACAGAAGAGCTTACCTCTGCAGCCATACAGCTCTACTCTCATAGCTATGTCTGAATTCCATGTCAATGGACGAAATTGAATAAAATTTGCCTTGATTGATGGCTTGAGGTCATGATAAACAACCGTGTCACGATCTGTGTTGCCAACAAATTCCTAAATTGTAAGAGAGTATATTGTTAAGGATTTAAAAAAGTATATTTATATGATGCTTTAACCCTTTCTCTCCCAGAGTCAATTTGAGTCAATGAATGTGGCTTTTGAGTTTGGGGTTAATTCCTAGTGTATGACCATTCAAATGAAAGCTATTGAGCAGTGGTACTGTCTGTTTTTTTACAATTTTACAAAGTGAAATTCAAGATTTTTTCCTCACTTTTGAACTTAGCACTGGGAGTGAAAGGGTTGATAAAATTTATCCCGTTTATCATCTCCTGAAAAGGAACTTATCATTCTTAATAAGTATACACTCATCTTGATATACGGCAAATCCGCGAATCTGGCTGGTTCTCTGATTGCCGTGACTATTTACCAAACAGAAGATGGTTTGCCATGTTCTATTAAGGAAATAGTAAATTCGCCCCTCGTGCATTGTTGAGTTATATAAGCACTTGGGAAATGTTTAAGAATACGAGAGAAGTGCGACGAGGCTCGCCTCTAGGCACTTCTCTCGTGTTCTTAAAAATTCCTTCGTGCTTATATAACTCAACAATGCACTCGGGCGGCAACCGGAAGGCAAATGTTCTTGTCTTTGACGCGCTTTCGCCCCAACCAATGAGTCCGTGCGTGGCTCAAAAACGTCTTTGCTTAAGTTCTCTAATATATAGCAGGCACGTTACATAGGCCGGGCGTATCGAGTTGTGATGAACTCGAATTGGCCAATCAGAGCGCGCGTTATATGACCAAAACGTTATAAAATAAAACGTTGCACGATTGAGGTTTAGAAAAGCAGATAGTGGATGCATGAGCCGCAAGCGAGTGCATTCATGCTTTTCAAGACCTCAAGTTTTGTTATAGGACATAGGAAATCGGTACCAGTTTACAGTGAACTCTCTCTAAGACGGACACCATCGGGACCGGCACCAACTGTCCGTCTTAGAGAGGTGTTCGGCTTATAGAGAGTTTAGATGCAGTAAAATGACTGAAAAACGGCTCGCATGCATGGACCGTTTTATAGAGGTGTCCATCTTATAGAGGTGTCCGTTAAGAGAGAGTTGACTGTAGAAGCTTCGTTCAGTTGAGTGGTCACGACAGAACACAAAATTTACAATGACAAAAAATGCTAAAATATGACAAATTACAA
The DNA here is from genome assembly GCA_029204205.1 of Desmophyllum pertusum. Taxonomy (NCBI): domain Eukaryota; kingdom Metazoa; phylum Cnidaria; class Anthozoa; order Scleractinia; family Caryophylliidae; genus Desmophyllum; species Desmophyllum pertusum. Next base: position 124,589 of record MU827340.1, on the reverse strand, counting down.
AAATTCAATTCACCTTTGATGTAAATTGGCCCTGTTCTGTGTAGTACTGTTGGCGCACTTGATGGCCCCAATACACCAGTCTGTATTTTGTTACCCATCTGTCTTTACCTATTCGTCCTTGCGTTGCTACACCAGTAACTCTAGTGAACTCATTATCCAGACGAATCATGATCCATTGATGACCATCCTGTTTCGATGGAATCCAAGCGGCTTTTCTATGACGTGATTCTTTTAAGTGCAGTCTGGCACTCTGAGCCCTGTACTTGTGATTATATGCTGAGGATGAACTTAGTTGTCCGTCAGTAATTTTACCATTTTCCATACCGAGAGGGATATCACATCCTAAAAGGTTTGTGGAATCGAGACAAATATTAATTGTACCAGTTATATACAATGCAGGCAGAGTGGCCGAGTGGTTCAGGACGCTTGTCTTGTAATCCGGAAGTCCCGGGTTCAAGCCCTCCATCCTGCCACTAGCTGACTTTGTTGTCGGTAGTCCCGAGTTCAACCCCCTCGGCCACGAGCGTTTCTCGAAGTAATTCACGAGAGTTTCACGAAGAGAAAAAAAATCATGTTTCATATTTCACTTTTCATGCCAAAAATGTGTCAAATCTCGGCTCACGGTAATATACCACGACGGAGCTTCTGAGCACTTCTGCGGAGTACCCATCCCCATCCGTCGGCACACCCATCCCCAATTGCCAACCCCCACCCACATCCCTCACCCCTCATGCCCCATGCCTGACCCCACCAATCCCCGTCCCCCACCCCACCCCACCAACCCCTATCCCCCACCGCCCATACCCACCACACCCACATGCCCCATCCTCCACCCTCCATCCCCCACACCCGCCTACTAGTGAATACGCAAACGAACAAACAAACAACGTTAACAAGTCAAGTATACCTTCCAGCGTGTACGTGCTACAGTCATTACCAGTGTATTCTGAAGGACAAGTGCACGTGAAACTTCCCGAGTTAGCGTTGCAGGTACCGCCATTCTGACAGGGATTAGATGAACATGCATCTATGTAAAAAGTTGCAGATAATCTAAATTATAATAACCCAGCTACGGTCATCATGATTGTCGTTCTCACAACAAGAAAATGATGGAACAATGTTTATAACAACAACAACAACAACAACAACAACATCAATACCAACATTTATTATGACTATTATTTAAGCCTACAACCCAAGAGAGAGGTATTGGGAAGGTAAGCGAGTTTGTTCCTCTCCTCCCTCTCCTAAGGTTTCTAGCAACCTTAATTCTCGCATTGGATTGTATGCGAGGCTCTAACATTGATAGTGGGAGAGGCGGGGCCTCTCAAACAGTTCGTTTCTGGTTTTAACTCAGTTGAAGTCAAAACTCATAGTACTGTAGCTTGCTTGAATAGCCATATAGGGATAGACTAGTCGTATAGAGAGACGAGAACCCGGGGGGGGGGGGGGGGACTCCCATATAAATTAAAGTGACGGGGGTGATCGCCGGAAATTTTGAAAAGAACCCCTAAAAGCTACCAAAATCTCGTTTTGCGAGTGTGGCTCGAATTCATTTTCACCCCTAAGAGGTACCAATTCTAAGACAAAACTAGTCCCTGTTATATATTGTTCCAGCTTAATGCCGTAAAAGGTACCGGAATAACTCTAACTGCAGTCATTTTAGATTTTAACACCTAAGCGGTACCAAACCACGAATTTGAACCCCTAAAAGGTACTGCGATCACCCCCGTCGCTTTTTGTGAGTCCCCCCCCCCCCCCCCCCCCGGGATGAGAACGGATGCATTCCAAGGCTACCAACCAACCTACCAGCCCAACCTGGCTGTATAATCGCAGGCTAGACTAGCTGCAGTCAGGCAGCTATATTTAAAGTTAAACAAATTAATTTACGGTCCTAGCAAATATAGTGTAAATTGAATAAATAAATAAATCGGGATTCCAATTTATCATACACCTTGTTAATTGTGATCTAAGATATCATTATTTAACGGGCAAGGAGGAATAGGTCTACAGGGGTTAGTTATGTCATTTTGAAAACATCTATCATTGAAACCTAGCATATACTCAACCGTATTTGTGACATTTGTGTCGAGCAAAGACCAAATCCCGAAACCCAATTTTTTTTAATTAAAAGTCCATTACCTGGAGGCGGGCTGCACGTATAACCTCCTGTTGCGTTTGTGTTGCAGATATCACCATTCGTACATGGTTTGTACAAACAAGCATCTGTAGAATGATAGCAACAGAGAATAAAACAAGTGATTATGGAACCCTGGAAGAGGACTCCCGCATAAAACAAACGCATTATTCGTCTCAGACGTACACCAAGCCTAAGTGACTTATCAGGTCGACGCTTAACTCCACTTTCCACAAACGAGCTGCGTCACGTGTACGGTTTGCGTGTCTTAATTAAAACATTCAGCCTATTTATTATATAGACACGAGTGTTTTACTGGAAAATAGACCACTCGTAAAATTCATACGAAACTACATCCGGGACCCGAGTGGCGTATTTTCCATATCCTCACTGGTGAGGCAGATATCGCTGACGTCATTTCTCGCTTTTGCATGGCTTTTTGTGCAAAGCTGCCAAACTCCGGTTGAAAAATGGCGAGCGATAGATTCGTGAAATTCACTGAAGCCGACATGAAATCGTTCACTGAGGAGTAGGAAAATGTTAACACGAAGAAGAAAACTTAATTATTCAAGGAGTTCCTTGCTAGTGAAGACGAAAGGAGAGAAATTCGGAAAGTCCAGCCACCGAGCTGCTACCCTGGGCCCAGAGGTTTTCTTTCTTTTCTTTCTCAATCGAACTTGAGCCGCGAAGCGGCGAAAACAAGCCGCGAAGCGGCGGAAGCGAGTCGCGGAGTGGCGAGAAGAAAACTTCTGGGCGCAGTGGCTATGCATCTCACTTCCATGCTGGAATTTAGGGTCAAGATCTGACCCTCGGGCTCTGATTGGTAGATATTTTAACGAGCCACGCAATCAATCTGATTGGTTTGCATGATTGAAACCACCGAGGGGAAGGTGAGGATGTTTGTCGCATCACTGCGTGAGGTAAATTTGACACTCACTACCGGAGAGGATAACTCGTACGTGATCAATTAACGTCGCTCCGTAGCAAACTTACACGCTTTTATCGAGAGATATTTTGCTAGTAGCCCATCTACGTCTGCGAAAAGAAATGAGTTTGAGTCCCGAATATTGTCGCGCCGATCCCAGCTGTTAGATTCCTTTAAAAAAATAAATTAAATAAACTGTTGGAATAGTGTCGCGACTTTCAGTTACAGTGCGTTGGTCCTGATCCAATTACAGCCGGGAATTATAGAGATGTTGTGTTTGACTCAAAACTACTCACGCGGTTTCGATCCATCATTTGCTGGCATTTGTTTTGTATATTATAAATGTTTTTGCAACTCGGAGACTATCAAATACGAGAAGAGCGAGCGTATAAAGTATATATCTCTTGACAGCCGCTTGACATGACCCGACCAAACCGGAAAAGGTCAACTGACAAATTACCAGTCTTCACCACCCAAGTGAAGAAAATATTCGCGTGAACAATATACCTTGGTCTACCCCACTGAACAAAATAAACGGCTGATCAACACGTGATATCTTAATTACCATTGGCCGGCTTTTTAATTACTATTTTGAAAATTTGACAGTTGGCGTAAGCATGGAAATGAGATCGTATCCACTGCCACCAGAGGTTTTCTTCTCTGCCGCGTCGCTTTGATCGCTTCGATCAAGTTCAGAAGAAGAAAGAAGAAAGAAAATCTCTGGGACCAGGGTACCGAGCTGCAAGAGTTCGCGATAAAGTTTGTACTTTTTTCTTTTGTCTATATAATAAAAAGAAAATTACACGGTGGCTTGAAGATATGAATTTTATTTTCTCGTGTACAAACAATATTTTACTCATTCGCTGCGCTCATTCGTAAAATATTGTTTTTACCACTCGAAAATAAAATTCATATCTTCGCGCCGCCGTGTAATATCCCTTATATATTTTTTTAAGATCGTCATTCCTTAACCATCTTTGATCTTTTTGTGTTGCTTGTTACATCTTTAGTGTTTCTCTACTTTAGTAAACTATTATTTTCCTTCAATTTGAACGTAATTTTGTACATCGTAAAAAAATGACTTTATATATCGTCACGTGACATATTACCTTTAATATGCAAAGTGATTAACAAGAAGAATATTTTTTATAGTTACCATGACAACCATAGATCTCTACTCTCATTGCTATGCCGCCAGACCAGTCTACTGGACGAAAACGGAGTGTATCTACGCCAATTGTTCGGTTCAGCTTATGGTAAACAGGAGTGGTCTGGTCTGTATTTCCAATAAACAACTAAATTGGAAAAATGACACGTTAGTTAGGGATCAGTCAAACTCACCGGGGGTACTCCCTTATATAAGCTATATTGGTATGTGCGGCGCCAAAGGGTATGATTTTTGAGCAGTTTCGGTCTGAAAACGGGTATAGATTTTGACCATTTTGGTCTGAAATAGGGTATATTTTGCCTATTGGTCTGAAATAGGGTATATATTTTTGCCAATTTGACTTTAAAATGGGGAAATTTTCCCCGAAATTTTAAGTGTCAGGTCTGAAATAAGGTAGGGAAAATCACATATTTTGGTCTGAAATAGTGTAAGGGTTTCAAGAAGCGTGCCGCACGCCCCCACCCAAATGTTTGGGGAGTACTCCCCCCCCCCCCCCCGGGTCAAACTCCCGATCATTATCCGAACAAACTAAACTACATCTAGTTATTATTTTGAAAACTAGAGAGGACTTAATCTGGTTGATTAATTAACTGGAGAAAATTGAGATTAATTAAAGGTTTCATGAGCAGTACAATGACTCTGCACGTGCATTATACACTCGGTACATTTCTTATATAAGCCATCCTCTACAAAACAACAGCGTGAAATGCCCAAATTCTGGGTTTTTGGAGAAACGTTCTCTTTGGATTTGAACGCTTTCTTTACACAGTCTTTACATATTCAGCTGAGGATAGCTCTGACATTGACTCGTCCCCAGTCACTCTCTCCAATGCGGTTACGCAGAAGTCCTGCCTCTTCCCCAGGCGTCGCTCCTTGCTTGAGCGCGGTGCGCGTGGAGTTGTGGGACTCAAGCCCGGCGCTCCCTGTTTTCCCGCTCCCTTTCCCGCTCGCAACGGCGCCTGGGGACGAGGCAGGCAGACGTCCGTTTTCCGCATGAAGCAAGCCGGGAAATGCGAGACGTCTGCACGCAGGCAGATAGACAAACTGAATGGAACTAGGGTTTCGCGAGATTCTGAATTGAAATATAAATTCAATTTTTAATCGACGCTGTTCGTGGAAGGCGGAGAGAAGATGAATTGTTAATTCGCGCAAAATAAATGAAAGTATTACTCACCATTGACAAGGTTTGTCCTGGTTCCTTGTACACATAGTTAATATTATTAAACCAGTATTTCAACTTGTATTTGGTGACCCATTGGCTTGCATCCGGTCTTCCTTGCGTTGCTATACCTGTGATTCTATACTTTTGATCAAAAGTAATCTTGAGAAATTGAAAATCATCGATGGTTCCAGCTTCCCAAGCTTTATTCCCGTTGAGTCTGCCTTGACTGGGGCCGCTGTCGGCATTGTATTGCGAAGTTGCAGTAATTTGTCCGTCAGTGATTGCACCGCTTTCCATTCCCATGGCAACAGAGCCAGGGCAATCTAAAAAGTTGATGAAATCATACAAACGAACATATCTGTCTTATTATTAGACAATTATTGATGAGGCCGTAGGCCGAATCAACTATCACATCATAGAAATTGAGAGCGAATAATCTAATTGTTTTAGTAAAAATCACAACAATTGTCTAGTATTAACTCCAAATTCTCCTCCAAAACTACGGAGAAACGAGAAGAATCCGCAATTTTGTAGACGACCTACAGCCACTGCACACTAATGGCTGATAGTATACGAGTAGCTCAGCCAATCAAATTGTCTCATTTGTATTAGTATACTAGTAGATTTTTACTAAAAGCGTATAGTTTATGGTTTATGTAAAATAATTAGCTCTCTTACCTTGTAGACTGCTCGTGCTACAGTTATCACCAGTGTATCCTGAAGGACAACTGCACGTGAAACTTCCCGAGTTAGTATTACAGGTACCACCATTCTTACAGGGATTGGGTGAACATGGCCCATTATCTGTTGGAGTAATTGTCACAAAGCATCATGTAAGTGGACGTGGATATGGCACGCGTCAAGGTAAAAATATACATAAGCAATTTTACAGAACAAATTATGGAACATTTTTTCAATACAATGTACATGTAAGGGAACAAATTTATGGAATTTGATCCCTGAATATTTGAAGAACATTAAATCAGCCTATAGTATGAAAAAGAAAACAAAGAAATATCTCCTGAATACTAATCTATGATTTTCTTTGTCAAGTTATAACTTGATGAATTATCAATGAGTTTGAGAAATGCCCAGTGTGGGCGGTATTGGGCCGATCCAGAAGTTCATTATAGAGTGGTTTTCAATTGAGTGTCGTAAAACCAAAACAAAAAAACAATTACAATGGCCAATCACAACAAACGTAACAACGCAATGAGCAAATGAAAGCTCGAAGCAAATATGACGTAGCCGGCGCCAAGCGCGGAAAAACGCGAACAACCAAGTCGCGATTGGTTTTGGTTTTGCATCTGATTGGTTAAGTAGGTGGCGCGAGTTTTTTAAACCAATCACAGAGCGTAGTAAAGTAAAACCAAAATAATTCTGCGATTAACTTCGACACTCAATTTAAAACCGCTCTAAAAAAAATATTAAATAATAACTACAGGTATCCGGGCTTACCATCTACACACTGATGTTGGTGTCCATTGTCTGTCAGGGAACACAGTTTACCCGCAGGACAGTTAACGCTAACACATTTATCGTCCGCTGCAATCGCAACAAAGGTAAATAAGTTACATTATTATTCCACTATCACGTCATTTGACCATATAAGGTCAAGAGAACACGCAAAATATGACAGCGTATTGCACAGTGGCATGCCGTATTGCACCGTAGGCGTAGTAACCTGTTGTGATTCTAAATAACAAGCGAAATTTAGTGGAATAATAAATCCCTTATTCGATGGTTTTACAGATAATACTCGCGGACATTTTACTCATTTCTCGCATTTTTTCTCGCCCCTGCTTGCGGGGCTCGGAAAAATACTACGAAACTCTTAAAACATCCGCGCGTATTATCTGTAAATCGAATAAGGTGTATGTAAAACTACGATAATGAGCCCCTTCGAATTTAAGCCCTCCATAAAGCCCCCCAAATTAGGCCCTCCATAAAGCCCCCAAATCCCAGACTAAAAAATCCTCCCGAAAATAAGCCCCTTTGAAATTAGGATCTGAACTCCCGCCCCATTCTTAGTGATAATCAACTTGACTTCCGCCTGTGCTTTTCATATTGCGAAATATTACGAAATATTGGGATTTTTTTTCATATTTCTCCTGGTTCCCGCCACATTGGGTTCCCGTAGATTTCTCCCACGGTGGAGAGTAAATAAAAACCTTCAAAACCTTATGAAAGGTAGGTCGACTTCGATCTTTCCGTAAATGGAGTCAGGTGTAAAAGGAGTCAGGTGTCAAGTGGAACGAAAGTTCTGTTCCTCTCTCCCGCCACTATTTTTAAATTTTTAACTTTTATTTAACTGTAAGATTATTTGTAAATTATCATGGCGAACACATTAAACTAAACTAAACTAAATTAAACTAAACTAAACTAAACTAAACTAAACTAAACTAAACTAAACTAACTAAACTAAACTAAACTAAACTAACTAACTAAACTAAACTAAACTAAACTAAACTAAACTAAACTAAACTAAACTAAACTAAACTAAACTAAACTAAACTAAACTAATTCTATGACTTACTTTCCCCGTTGGTACAGTAACGCCAGGTATGGAGCCGAGTGGCGCCGCAGCCGCCCCTTAATTCAACGAGTTTGTACAAGTAGAACGCACCGCAGTTGACAACTTGTATATTCCTTTGGCTATTACTACATGGATTATTCTGTGAATCCGAAGCTACACACACTGTTTGAGTCACCTCGCCATCACTGACAGCCGGATGGTCATCTCTGAGGTACCATCGAAGGTTTGTTTCCGCATGTGCCTGATGCAGGGGGGTTCTTTGAGGCTAAAGCATTGCCAGCGGCACCAGATACTTTGTACCAGGAATCCCATGTGCCTCGAAGGTCTTCGTGATCGCACTTATCTGTTCCACCGTTGTAGTTCACGGAGCGACCACTTTCGTTCAGATTTTTGTAATCGTCAAGTTCACAAGGATTTCCTAACAGTAACAAATGAATGAGACATAGCAATGCAAAACATACGAGCCTGTATTCACTGTAACTAAGAGCCTGTCGATGTTAGAACTGTTTTCGTGGCTCTATGGGTCACAAGCTATGGGGATCCCGCCAAGTGAAATCAATATGGAGATTTCGTTAAGGTAGAGAGTTTAAGCAACCATGACGACAGCACCGAGCTCCTGCCTTATGGGCGAAAATAGTTAAGGCTCCACTGGCCGAAAATGTTTCGGGCCCCCACCTTATGAACAGGTTTGGACTACCAACAGTTTAACAGAAGAGCAAAGTAATTAAATTAATAAAGCAAAATGAAAAATGAAGCATGGACAATCCGAATTCATTTTCAAATGAAGGTATAAGCCGTTCTTGTAAATGCATTGAACTGCAAAACAAGCCAATGAAAACTACCGTTTGGTCAGGTAGTGGTAAACAGACTACTGTCTCCTACATCACACTCAACTTTCCATGTTTATAAGAACAGAATCAGAAAATTTTAAAAATTAATGTCAACACTTCAAACCACTCGAAAACAACCAAGGAATTTTCTAAACCGTTTTTTTTTTTCTAAACCGGTTTTTTTTTCTCTAAATCTACAGATCTTCAAATCAGCGCTATTAACGGTAGCGATATTTTAGTTATGGTGTAATTCCCTTGCTTATTTCATGCAGAGTCACGCTTATGTCCTTAAGCTTATGGTGATGCGCGTTTACACTTGAGCAACTGAGTCATTCTGACTCGTCGACCATGAATGACAGCTGCGACTCGCTCAGGTTGTTGTTCTACAACATCTCTCGTCAAAGAGAATGGCGTGCTCTATGGAATTTTATTATCAGAGGTACTGTTTTAGTAACTGGAGTTAATTTTACGTTTATTACTTGATTAAACCTTGAGAAAGCATTTTACTTGGATTTAGAAAACTCCAAATAAAGCAGCGATCGCCACATCACTGGTATGAAAATTGAAATATTTCACTTCGTAAGTTTCCTCTGCCGCTTTTAACTAACAAATTAACATGTTGTACTCCTAATAATTAGGACCTCCACAGACTAGAGAGATAGTTGTCGACAACTATTTAGTTGTCGACCATAAAAAGTTGTCGATAAAAAAAAAGCCAGTGTGTGAAGCTTTTAAGTTGTCGATAACCAAGGCCCTTAGTTATCGATAACTAGCTTCACACACTGGATTTTTTGTTATCGACAACTTTTTATGATCGACAACTAAATAGTTGTCGACAACTAACTCTCTAGTCTGTGGAGGCCCTAAGTTTCTAAATTATTTCCGAAGGGGAAGAAAGCAATATAAGTGTAAATACCTTTAACTCCAAAGTTACAAAGAAGGCACAGTAAAGCCAAGGATATCTGTCACATAAAAATTGATACAGTATATATAAGTGTCTGTTAAATCAAACTGAATCTGACAAGTTCATTTATTAGTCTTACCTGAATTGCTTTCATCTTGGCATTTTGTGTTTAAACAGTTTGATGTTTAAAGCAACTGATAGTGAAGCGATTCGTGTCTTTCAATGATTAATGACTTACACAATCCATCATTTATTAAGCTATTCAACAATGTTCCGGATATATCCTTTCGTTGTAAATAATTTATCGCAGAGATCGATCTCAAAAAGAAATCGTTAAATTTATCATTTTTGTCATCAATGCTTTTGCACTCTTTAAACTCTAATTGTAGCTTGTTTAAGTTCTGCATTGATTTTACTGATGTTAATAATCTTGTCCAACCACTGACATAAAATTGCATTAACTTGTTTAAAAAAGTGAAAACAAAAGTCGCTATAACACAGTGACATTGTTTATCTAAACATTTACAAAGAAGGCTGTGTAAGATAACTTTAACTATAATATATATTGTGTATTTCTGAGAGAGAGCATATAATAATAAATAGTGCAATCTAATAGATTTAATCTGATATAATGCGTTCTAATTCGCACAAGTTAGGGTATTTAATTCAGTAATATACTGGAATTTCGTCCATCAACTTTTGTGTCAAATTATCATGTATGCAAGACCGTAACAGTGCAGGTGATATGAATATTTATAACATACTCAACAAAATATGCAGCTTCTGATTGGTCAATGACGAATGCATAAATAGGTTATAGAGTGCAATACGGAATTGTGATAAACGGTATCGGACAAGTAGAGACGTTTTTGCCGCTTAATGGCATTGAAATAAGCTTTCAAGTTAATGGTTAAATATTTTCTAAACTATAGTTAGTACTGTAATTCTTTCAAAAAGTTCACGCTTGATTTGCCTGCGCGTTCAAATAAAACATGTGAGCACTTTGGAAACTAGTGAAGCGTTTCGTGTGCAGAGTAGCGTGATGGCCGCAGCAATATTTTGTTGAGAATATTATAAACAAAAAATCGTATGAACTGCTCGTGCAATTAGTGTTTTATGGTCACTCGTGATGTTTTGAAAGTTCTCAAATTGCACTCGCCTAAAGGCTCGTGCAATTTTGAGAACTTTCAAAACATCACTCGTGCCCATAAATCACGAATTGCACTCGCGTTCATACGATTTCCTGTACATATCACATATCACATGCCTCAAGCCATGCGTATAAATGTGGATATATAACATCAATATCCGACGTCGTTCAGGAACTTCTGGAAATTTAATTATAAGTGGAGTGTGTTGATATTCATATAAATGCAGCTCGATCTCCCTCTACGCCGAAATAGAAACAACAAAAAACAACAAGAAACTACAGCATGAACAAGTCTGTGTCAAAAAGGATTTATAACGGATTTTAAGTTTAATCTGCAGTACAAGCTTGCTTCAATTTACTGAGTCCCTTCAGTGTTTTGTTAGAATTAATAAATTGAATGAATTGTGTGATAAATTTCTGTTTTTAAATTGACAATGTGCACAACAAGACGCAAGGTTACAGCTTCAACTGATTGTCACCAGTTCACTCAAAACAAAATCAGCCTATTGACCTATTCACCCCATGAATTGCTTCATGCAGAGCTTCAATGATCGAAACCAAAATATATATATATATATTTGTTTAAACCTCTCATGGCTCCCGAGAATTCCCGAGAATTCCTGGATCTGTTTCAATTGAAAATAGCACATGGTCAAAAATTCCCGAGAAATTAAGGAATTCTCGGAACCAAACCAGAGTCCACTTTTTTACGATTTCTCACGAATTCTCGAAACTAAGATAATTAACTAACATACAAGCAACTTACAATGACACAACAAAACGTACAGAGGACATTGATTATTTAACTCAGTACAAAACACAGATTATGGATGAGACCTTGGTGAGGTCTAATCACAATACCACTGTCATGACGACCATGACGTATTTTAGTGTTTGTTATCAAATAACAAAGAAGTGAAAATACGAGAACGTGCTGGAAAAAAGATATTTATACCTAAAGATCATACCGTTTGGTTTATTTATTTATTGCGTTAAAATGCATGACTACAATACATCTGTCAAAATATGTAATTTAAGCAATTGCTGCGTGTACGTTTATTAAAATTGTTGCTATAACTACACAGATATTTGATGAAAGTGCAAATAAAAAGGTTAAAACCAAAATTTATCTAGCCTGCGTAGCAGGCGCTGAAAATAGAGCGCGAGTTTTTAGGCCCGCGCGCGAGAAAAGATACGCGCGAGGAAGTCCTCGCCTCGCGCGTTTTCTTCCTCGCGCGCGCGCCACTCCAACTCGCGTTTTATTTTACTCAACGCCTGCTACACAGGCTAAAATGTATCTTGTTTTAACACGCGGAAATAAACACGACGTTTTTGCAATATTTTCTGAAAGATTATGTCACTCGACCACTCAATCACTCGATCACAAGCAAAGGTGTTAAGGTTATTCCTTAGTATTGCATTGCGCATCCTTACTGCGCATGATTTCACACGTAATTAGCGCGCGCACATTAAGAAAATGGCGGCTTTTCCTTTACGGCTAAGCTCACCAGAGAGATAAATCGTCATTTTCTCGTAAACGAGTACGGTGACCTATCAATGTTTTCGCATATTTTGAGTCTAGCAATCACCTTCTTTCTATAAAATGAATATAGACTAATTTCTATTGCAGAAGAATAAATAATCACCGGAAACGTGAACTTAGCCAGTACTCGTGAAAATATAATTGTGGCCTCGAGAACACTGCATGCTAGGAACAAGTTGAATCAGTGTCGATTAAAAATGCGTGCCTTTATCATAAAACATACATTAAATTGTTCCTTGAAGTCGATGCAGTATATTTATTGTTATATTTCACGTTTTGCTTTCTCCCTATTTTTCTGCTCCCACGAAACGTAAAGTAAACGGTTAAAATAAAAACGTTTCTGGAAGCTGATATTGTACTGAATTATGGGGTATATACAAGGTCCTCCTGCTCCTAAACGAATACCGGGACCCACCTTTTTTATTTCAAAATTTAAGTTCCCTTAAGATAAACAACCAATAGGCAAAGTTTGAATGAAAATCTATTGTAAGTTCTATTTCAACATTCTCTCAACATTTGTCGAGAGCTGATGTTGAGGCCGTTTGATACCGTTGTGCGTTGTGAGATGTGGACTTTAATTTCCTAAGAACTATCATGCAATGACCTTGCATTTGTAAGACGGTGATATATAACCCATTTCTTGTTCTGTTTTAGTTAGTGGTGTAATGGTATAGTTGGAAAAATTAATGTGAATTTTCTCGAAAATTTATAATTTGAAATAACCTCCCCCCCTCTCTAATAAGCCCCCCCTCCCCCCCCCCCCCCCCTCCCCCTTCTTGAGGCCTGAAATTAAATAAGCCCCTCGGGGGCATAATAGAGCTTTTACGGTAGTAGTTGGATGTTTGAGTCGAGGCTGGGCTGCCAGCGCTGGGAGGCACTTGCGATGCTGGGTGTTACCTGCGATAGACAAATGCAGGAGCATATCACCCCGGAGCCTCTATCTGTACTGATTAATGACAACAGCGTAGTTACACCTTGGGCTATTTTTAGAATTGTTCTCCCGCGAAAAGATTTCAGTGTACGTCAGCGGACAATAGTGATATTTCAATTCGTAGTAACGACATTCCGCGACAACAACATGATAGAGTCCAAAATATACCCTGGGCATCAGCGTTCCTCGCAAAGGAAAAAACCCTCTGGCACCCAGGCTACCAGGACTAATATTCACTGGCATAACTGACCGTGTCTGCCATGTGTTAACATCTTGAAGACCAATAGTCCGTTTAATAATAAATCCGGGTGCTATTCACCAAGCGGTAACTCGCTGATAGGACCAACAGGTTCTTCGCACATAGGATAGTGCACTACCAGAGACTGCCGAGTTATAACGATATAAGTAGAAATTCTCCTAACTTGCAAATATTGCAAATCTGTGTAGCGCTTTTATAAAAAAAGAAATATCTCATAGAGTTTCATCCTCATTTCATGAAGCATGTTTAGATATTATTTTCCTTAAGCTAGTTTATATAATTTGTTTGCAATTGATGGTCATATTAATTAAATGTTTACTACGCAAACATTCCAGTAAAATAAAGGAAAATTCAAAACCTGCTAAATGACAATTTTGTCAATAATTTAACGCGACCACTCCAAAATTGTTAGAATCTCTTCAAACTCCACTCAATGGAAACATATTTTCACAGGAGGAGAGAAAATTAACTGCAGGCTTAGTTTTACGTCCCTTAAAGGTGAGTCTACATTTGATGGGAAAATATATTCTGTAACACCTTATCTGCGGAGATCTATTTGTTTATTTTGTCTTTTAATTGTCGCTAAGTTTGTTACAGCATTCACGTTAAGCAAATATTTACTTAACAATGGATTAATGTTTGTTTAAGAACGTATCATATAGCAGACGTTTGCCATTAGCCGAAAAGTAAGAACTGAATAAATTGGGCGTAGAATTTCCACTCAACTCCAAAACTGCTCAATTAAGTTGTTCCCTGCCGATTTTACTATCTTCAAGTCAAAACTTTACTGAATAATCAATAGTGAAAAAGTTCAAATTTAGTCCCTAAATGGAGTTCCAGAGGGGCTAGATGATTTTTTTCCAACAACTTAAAGGAACGTGGACACCCAAAAGTTGTCTATATATAGATTGTCTGGATCTGGAACTTGTGTCCAGACAAGACACTTTATTTATTTTCATAAAGTGTCTCTCTCCTCGCCTGAGTGTGCATATTTAATGTAGGAGTAAATAAAGCCTTTTTGGATCAAAATAACGTGCACTATTTCGTTTTATGAAATAAATAAGATACACGCTTTTCTTTTTATAAGAACCTTTTTTATAAGAACGTTGAGGCTGAGATTGACCAAAATTTTAAGAACATGCTAAGAACATAGCCAGGTTGAGACTTAGCTAAGAACATTTTTATTCACTTGTTTCTTGCATCGAGCTCTACTAAAATATTCCAGTATCCTTTCAAAAAATTTAAAAAAATGTAACATTTCAAATATATCTGCTTATAAGCACATTTTTATAGTAACAACATGAATTTCTATAACATAAAAACATAATACATTTTGATGGTCACGTTCAAATATTTTTTTGTGAAATTCTATACCATTTAACTTAAGAACATGTTAAGAACGTTTTAAGGCTGAAATCGCCAAAAAAATAAGAACATTCGGTCTTGGTTCAGCCTCAGCTCGATAATTAGACGTTCTTATATAAAAAGGTGTACTACTACTCTATAGAAAAATAGAAAATTGCTTCGTGCTCTTATTTCATAAAAAAACGTTTTCTCTGTGTTTCCATAAAGTTATGGTAACACTCGTGAAAGTTTGGGAGAACTCGAAATAAAAATGTATTGCTGTTGAAACACTCGCCTGCGGCTCGTATTTCCACAGCATTTTTCGTCACTCGTTTTACCAAAACTCTATGGAAACACAGAAAACGTTTTCTGTTTGGTTTAATAGAACATGGAAATCCCATCATCTGCCTCGTAAATAGAAAACGATGAACCGGAACACAATTAGAACACGAATTTGTGTCTACTAATTTAAAATACATTTTACGTATTTTTTTAGCCAAAAATAAAGAAAAACTTTCCAATTCAAGAGCAACGCGCGCGCGTGATTGTGGTACGTGTATCAGCGAATAATAAAGAGCCAATCAGAAGCTCGGATTTGCAATACACCACCGACGATGAGTGTCTAATAAAAAAAGGTGTAGACCGAGGAAATTGGGTCGATTTGTTATTTTATTGTTATTGTTATTTTTATTTGAGAGGAGCTTAGATGTATTACGGCGTTTATATTACGATTTGAAAAGAAACACATCTGTTTTGCATCAAATAAACCCCAGAGCTCAACCGGGACAACGATGGGGTAATGTTCTTACTGGGGTGATAGAAGCCAAGAGAGAAGACGTCTCTGTTATGAACAGGACGCCATGTTTGTATCAACCACCTCGTGCTCCTTCATTCCCATCACGCATCATGAGTAAAAGATTACATCATCATAAGGACACACCGACACGCATACGTAGATCATTACAGGGATCGATACATCGAAATACGAACTCCTCCCGGAGGGGATAGGGAACTCCCATATGCTCTTCTGAGCATAGTCGTCAGTGTCACATGTTTAGAGAGTCCCTCACCCGGGACGAACCTATTGCCCTACCTGTGAATGACCTTTTTCTTGTCTAACATCAATCCTAATTATTCGTATATCATGATTGAGATTTTTATGTAACTGTATTTTCTTTACTTATTTTACTGTAGATATATCCGTACTTATCAAGTTATTTTTCACAAACTGGGGCAAAATTCGCATCAGTTTCACATCCGATCGACTCTGTTCAGACATTCACCTGTTAATAAATAATAAATTACCTGTACAGGGCAGATATGATCGATAACTAAACAAAGAAATACTTCTTTGTTGTGATAAATGTAACACCTTTCTCGAAAGCGCTATTAACACAATCCTTGACGAGAGAGGTTAACTTCAATCTCTTCTACTTGTGTTGAATCAGGTATATGCTACGTTTGTGTTTTTCGTCAATTCACGCCCTCTGTCGTTTGATGCAGCGTGTCGCGGTGTACCACTGTGACATTAGAGAGCTCAACCGGAAGTCGAATGTTCTCTTCTTTGGCGCGTATTATCGACTTTTTGTTCGTAACGGCAAGTTGTTAATGCTAAAACGAGGGCTTTCCAACTCATTGGTGGGGGTGAAAGCGCACCAAAAACAAGAACACTCGTCTTCCGGTTTCCGTCCGTGGCTCAAAAACGTCTGTGCTTAAGCTCTCTATTATCGATTTCATTGCAACAAAGCCGTTAAATTGAGATGTGAAATTTTGTTTTTCTGGGTGTTGTTTTTCCTTTCTAGATTAATTTTGTTTGCTGCTGCCTTCCGTGATCACGGGCTCAACGTGCCAGTTCTTATGGCTCAGACCGGCCTTGAATTGCTTTTGTTAAAGCTTTTATTTGCAAACCTTTTGTTTGTTGGTAAGTACTTTTTAGCATTACTGTATAGCTAGCACGAGTCTAGGGGACAGGAACCAAATTTTACAGTATTATTATTAGCTTTTAAGAGTAGAATCAGTGAAAACGTAGCTAGTTCTTTTTGATAAGAAATTGTTGTGGGGCTACAACTTTTTCAAAACCTGACTACGCCCCTGGGAAAAGACAGTTAAATATCCCATTTCCCTTTTTCAGCCGTTTCTCCCTCCTCCCGGTTGACTCCGACGGTTCTCCTTAACAAAATGAAAAGGGTGAATCCCCCCACCGAGGAGCCTATTCGTAGTCTACAATTCAAGTTATTATAACTCGTTGTCGTGTTTGAAATTAAACTTCATGTATTATTTAAGCAAGAGTTTGTTCTTGATCGTGTAACATATGTTATCACTAGTTCGAGTAGTACAATCTCTCCCCACCTTATGATTGACTGATTGATTGATTGATTGATTGATTGATTGATTGATTGATTGATTCGTAGATTCATAATTTCGTGGATCCATCGATTCATTAATTCGTTCGTTCGTTCATTCATCCATTCTCTGACTGTTTCGTTTAAAGGGTCTGTCTCAACCAGTGTGCATTGCGCGCAGAGCTACTCTCAGCGGCCATTTTCGGGCGCCGCGAAAAGCTCGCGAAAATGGCCACCGTAAACCAGTCACCTCCGAAGCGTGGTCGTCCTTGTGTCACTGAAAAAAACTAAGAGAATTAGGTTGAGACAATATACATATGATCAATGGTGTCAGAGGAAAGTGGATGAAAACAAAAACAACTGTCCGCAATGCACACTGGTTGAGACAGACCTTTAAAACGGCCCTGGAAATGACGCCACCTTTTCTCAACAATATCAGCTAGAATTAATAAATAATTTTGAAATACATATACCTAACGTAGTACTACAATTTTGATACCCTTCGGGCGACATGCCATCAGGCGAATTTGGTCGAGCAAAAATACTCATGGTGAGACTAAACGAGACTATATATTTCGCCGAAGCGTGCCACAATTACACGATTAGTTATTACCAAATTCGGTGTTTTCTTTACAAGAAAACAGATTTTCCTTGAGTGAGGTCACACCGCGTTCCGATCGTCGATATCGATGTGTATTTATTTGTACTTATTATCGCGATTGTTTATGGTTTGAAAATTAACTGTTTACGGTCACAATTTCCATAATCTTACCTTTAATGTCCTCCTTCCTTTCTCCAGCGGTGAATATGACAAAGAAACCGTCGAATGTTATCGTTTTTGAATTGTTTTGAGGACGATTTGTCGAGACAACACGAGTAGGAGACGTGACACGTGGCATTGAATTGCAGCAGCCGGCCAGCCGCGCGTTTTTTGGCGCAAAAATTGGCTTGGTTGTTCTTTGCACCGATGTGACGCAAAATCAACTTTTCGTTAAAACAAATAAAAAACTTCACAGATCGATTTATCATACTGAATTTAGTAAGAGTGAGAAGTTTTGTAAAATAAATTCCTGAAACTCGCGGAAAAATATAATTTTCTAAACTTTATGGGGCATTAATTTCTTGATTTCGTAGGAAATCAGTGCAGTAGATACTGGCTGATTCCGAATTTGGCTATGGCAATTAGTAGAATAAATGACAACAGCTAAAATGTTATAACATTTCTCCTCTAAGCCTATTCACAACCCTTCTACGATGGAGTCCCGCCTCAAGACCCAAGGCCCCCCTTCATGGATGGAATGTATGGGCCTGGAAACCAACCACAACTCCGGCCACAGATGGTGTACCGCTACAACAACTACTTTAACACTTTACCGCACAGTGTGCCTCAAGGATGGAGCAGGCCACAGCAGATGCCTCGGTTTAACTACCGCCCACAGACGACAGGGGAGAGCAAAAATATTTTACCGAAAGTATTAAATATTTCCAAAGGTAAGCGACTACTTACTATTTAATTTTGTAATCAGTTTGTAATCAGTTTATCAGTTTATCATGCAAATAAGGTCAATTCATATTGTCTAATTATTATTTAATTCATTGACCGACCGACCGACCGACCGACCGACCAACTGATTGATTGACTGAATGAATGACTGACGGACGGACTGACTGATGCTGACTGACTGACTGACTGATTGTCTGAGTGACTGACTGACTGACTGACTGACTGACTGACAGGTTGGCTGGCTGGCTGGCTGGCTGGCTGGCTGGCTGGCAGACTGACTAATTGAATGCCGGAATGAATGACTGACTGACTGACGGACGGACTGACTGAGTGATTGACTGACTGACTGGTTGACTGACTGACTGAGTGACTGACTGACTGCTTGACTGACTGACTGACCGACCGACCGACTGACTGACCGACTGACCGTCTGACTGACTGACTGACTGACCGACCGACCGACCGACCGACCGACCGACCGACCGACCGACCGACCGACCGACCGACCGACCCGACCGACCGACTGACCGACCGAACGACCGACCGACCGACCGACCGACTGACTCAGGGGCACCCAACGACAAAATGTTCTTGTAGGTGTCGGAACGTTGTTTTTACGTTATAATTGTGCTTTTTGTTCAGTTTAAAGGCTTATTTTTAATCGCTAAGAAAAATGTTTCTTTTCGGATACGTTAGCTGAACTTTCAAACATCAGAAAATTTTAGGGATTGAACTCTTATTACCCGAATTTACGAGCTGAATTTGCCTTTTCGAAAATCCTAGCTGACATTTTTTTGTACCCAAAACGACATTTTTATCTCTCCGAAAACAAAAGGCATTAATTTTCCCATATTACGAAAGTTTGAGATGACATTTCCCTAACCGAATATCTGAGGCGATTATAGGTCTTCCGAACAGATATTCCACCGAAACGATCCGTTGGGTGCCCCTGCTGACTGACCGACTGATTGATCAATCAATTGCTTGCTTTGTTTGTTGTTTGTTGTTTTGTTTGTTGTTTGTTTGTTTGTTGTTTGTTTGTTTGTTTAAATGATTGGATCATTGCTTGATTTATGTGTATGAAATTTGAAATTATTCATTCTAGAAACAAATGTCAGTACTTTGCATGAGAATGCTACAACAGTTACAAATCTTACAACCGATCATGCCAATGCCACCACTGAAGAGGTCTTGGATGTAGTACGTAGACTTTTTGGCAAAGATAAAGGTACTGTTCTGTTTATGTTATCTTAGAGTTTACCCACTGGTTATAAACTCACTGAGTTCTTCATTTCAGTAACAAGATAACACAGATAACGTATGAATTGAAATTGTAATGGCGAGAGAATCACAGGGTACTAATACGTTCTATAATTAGTATAACATCATGACATTGATTTACCTGTGTATTAGTGTCATTTTGAGGCGTGTTGGAAGAGATTTCCACCAGCGCGAGGCCCGTTTCTTCAGGCGAATTTCGTACGCCATCGTCTAAAGCGAATTGGAAACAGTTCAATGATTTTTTATTGAGATAATTTATGTACAGGGGAAGACGTTATTCTGGAGTCCGAAACTCGATGTACATGATATATATATATATAAAATGTTTCTCATCAATAAGCACCCCACTTTTTATATCCATGAATAAATGATTTTCGTAGCTGTGTTTCCCAAAGTAATTGCATAGAAGTCAGCGCGCTCTACCAACTGAGCCTTTTATGAAGCCACACCGGGAGCAAGGTCAATTGTGAGCTCATATGTTCCCGTGAAAGGAATAGAATGAATGAATTGATAAGATAAGGCTAGTGTTATTTATTTATTTTTATTGATTGAACAGTAAAACCCAATGCGACTTGATATACTAGTATAAGCAGCTTCCTGCTTAGTACGGAAAGAATGAGTTCAGTCATTCATCACACACTTTAAAACTTTTTCAGCGCCCATTCTTCACTTCAGCTTCGCTAACATCAATGGTAAAAATGTCCTCGATGAATCGGAGCAAGGGAATGCTGGGATACTTACAGGTCAGGTGACCACGCAGCAGTTTAGTCCCGTATGTGGACTCGGTCTTCATTTTCAAAATGGCGCCTTGACCGTGAATCCAAGCAAACTTAACAGCCTGGTGAAGAAAGAGATGAGCGTGGTCACGTGGGTCAAGATTGAATCTTTAAGTCACGTGAACGTTATCTACGCATGCGTTGGTGGTGGTGTTGTTCAAGTGCTGGAAGTGATAACTATCCAGGGTTCTTCTAATGGGTTTATCCGCTGGCAGTTTAAACTTTATGACAACGCAGGGATCATATTTAATATAGCAACAGAAGCAGTTATTACTCCAGGTACGTATGCTAATATTCAGAAATAAAACACCGTTTCTTTGTTTTGGCTTACGTTGTAACTACAGTCGAACCCGCGGTCACCCTTGGGGAAATGGCAAGTGGCCGCTTAAACGGGATTTCGTCAGAAATTAGCAGAAGTCGTGGTATAAACGTCACTTTATCTGACTACAACACGCTTGAAGGCTTGTGACAACTGTTAATTGTTTGAATGTTTTAATCATTCGTCACCTTCAAAACAAGGCCAAACTACGTGTATTAGATTATTGGTGGCCGCTTAATGGGACGGCCAAAAGGTGGCTGCGGCCGTTTAACAGGGTGGCCGCTTACTAAGGGTTTTATTTACAGTATTATACTGAAAATAATTTCGGGACTTTGATAACTGGCCGCTTAACCGATCGGGTAGCCGCTTAAAAGGTGACCGCTTAATCGGGGTTCGACTGTAGTACAATATTAGAGAGTTTTAATCGAATCACAACGGCAATATATAGCAACGAGGACGTCGCTAAACAAAAGGTTTTACGATCAGTACCGAATAGCTCTGCACGTGCGTTATACAGTTTGGTACATTTCTTAGTCGTCCTCGGCAAAACAACAACGTCAAATGACCAAATTCTGGGTTTCGGAGAACATGAACCGCAAATTTCTCTTTGGATTTGAACGCTGTCCGGCATAATCAGCTGAGGATAGTTCTGACGTCAACAGGCAAACCACCTGACGTGATATGAGTGGCGCGCGGGAAATTTGAAACCCAAAATGGCTGATATTTATGTCAAAATGTTGTTGCTATGTCCATTTTTTTTTAAACTTATTCTTAAAATATTTCCACTGATAACAACAAATGAAAATAAACCCACAGATTTAACTGTGTAATGACTTTCGACACACGTCCCATAAGAAAGAAGAAACATGTTGTCCCGAGCGGGAATCGAATCCACGTCCTCCCTAACCACCACTACATCATCGAGGCAACCGCGCTGGCAACCTGGCCACTCAACGTAGTGAGTAGTATCATACGCACGTCTTCCCCGCAAAGTTTTTCTTTCGAGACTATATGTGTGTTTCATGGCTCTTCTAAATCCCTAAACGAGATTAGGAAATTTATGAAGAATAATTTCGAAGCCAGGAAAGTCTCACCACAAATGAAAATAAACCCACATATTTAACTGTGTAATGCTTTCGACACACGTCGACAATTTGTTATAAAACTTTATTTTATAGGGATCTGGACCCACATAGCTGCAGCTTACGATGGTGGAAGTGGAAAACTGAAGATATTCGTCAATGGTCGAAAGATCCTGACTACTAGTGACGTCAAGAAAGTGAACCAAATATCATGGGGTCAGCAGATGATGATAGGAAAGTTCCAGAATGCCCCAGGGGCTGACACAGGGATGTACCTTGAAGGGTACTTGGATGAATTTTACCTTTTCAACGCTGTTAGAGATGAGTCGCACGTGAAGAAATTGATGGAAAAATGTGACTTTTCAACAGGAGGTAGGAAAAGTAAAAATTGCTTGAAAGTTGAATGCGAAGATGAGTTACAAAATACAATACAATACAATACAACTTTATTGACTCCACTCCCCAATGGGACTTTTCGGTGACAATAACTAAAATTACAATACAATTATGATACAAATTACAATATGTTACGATAAAAAATTAGAATCAAATAAAATAGATAAAAGTTCACTTAACGTGATAATTTTTTTTTTAATTGTCTTTTAAAAGTAAAAAACGGATTCGCATAACTTAAAAGAACTATCTACCGACTATTCCATAAAGATACTGTAAGATAAAAAAAAGTATGTGGGATGTTCAAAAGCTGTGAATTTTGAGTCACGCGTCTACTGACCAGTCATGCATTTGAAGGCTAGGACAAAAAAAAATGTAAAATTCAGTCAAAGCGCTCATGAACTCTTTACATTAATTTTTTAGTATCAGCTTCAGGTGGACTCGCCGTCCACCTCACCTTTGATCAAATCCAAGGGCAGCGCATCGTTGACAATTCAGCGAAAGGCATTCACGGCAACCTTGTGGGACAGTACGCGCAGACTCAGTTCAGTCCTAAATGCCAAAAGGGTCTCCAGCTAGGAGGAGGACTGGGACACATTGAACTGGACGGCAGCAAACTCGATGCAGAGAAGAAAGATGCGATTACAATCTCTTTGTGGGTTCGTGTTGTTAATAACGATCGTGTGAATACAATCTATGGGAGTGCCGGAGCTAAAGGGGTGCATCGTCTTAGTATCAAGTCAACTGGGTCACCAAATGCTGTCGTTGATTGGTCGTACAAGTCACCTGACGGGAAGGTTGTGTTTGAAGTCAGTACCGAGCCTGCGGTACCTGCAGGTCAGTGTAGCAATATTAGTCGTTCGGCCTTACTTACAAGTTTATGAAACGAGCCATAGGTGAACTAGCCTCCTACGCAGACTTTCTTTGGGCTCGTCACGCACTCCTCCCCCACAGTCGTAGTAGGAGGCTATAGGTGAACGGCCCGTACGTATTGTAGAGTTTCGTACCGCTCAGGGAACCAATCAGAATGCTCCTTTTCATCATGGACCATTTTAGAAACTTATCAAGTACGCAGTATGCATCAGGCTCTTCCCGCTTCTAAAAATGAGTTCTGGTTGCTCGTCGCTTTAGGGCGCACTGTTTTATAGGACGCCATGATAGGTTATAATATACTAAACAGGTTAATCATGTTTTATTTTATTTCAGGTATCTGGACTCATATAGCAGCAGTCTACAATGGCGGCCTGGGAAAAATCAAAATATTTGTTGACGGTGTAAAGATTTTAACCACAACTAAAGGTATACAAAAGCAATCCAGTGTAGCTTGGAGTTCTCCGGTGACTATCGGCAAGTTCACCGGAAATAACGCAGAGTTCTTGGAAGGAGCCATTGACGAGTTTTACATATTTACTTCCGCTCTTATGCACGCTGAAGTTCAGTCCTTGATGGAAAAGTGCGAGTTTCCAAGCGATAGTAAGTATAAGCATGCGCACGTTTCGTAAAATTATCCGACACGAGGGGATAGAGTTTCACTGTGTAGGGACGAGGCGGGCATCTGGATGCGGGCGTGATCTAATTAGATATGTTTATGCTGTTGGTATAAGAAGGCGTCAAGTGGGAGACCGGTCAATGGATAGCGCGTTGGACTCCGGACCGAGCGGTCCGTGTTCGAGCGCTGGCCGGGGTCATTGTGTTGTGTTCTTGGGTGCCACTTTTAAAACTCTCACAGTGCCTCTCTCCACCCAGGAGTACAAATGGGTACCGGCGACACAAAATGCTGGGGGGGATCCCATCCAGGAGGAGTAGCAATGCTCCTAGTCGCTTCATGCTACGGAAACCGGCAGTGTGGATCAGTTTTTTTTTTATTTAATTTTTATTCTTATTAGATTTTTATTACACTTTAATCCGAATATCTGGGGCGATTTTTGGCGTGCCGAACAGATATTGATTCACGAATTTCTATTTCTTCAGGCATCTTGTATTTCGTTGACGTCACCACCGGACCGGAATCTAAATCCGGGACACCATCTCGAGTGTTCTTCAAGCTGATTGGTGAAAACGGAGAGCATGGAGAAGTGGAGCTTGGGGAGGAATTTTCAAAAGGAAGGTTTGTTGAGAAAACACTGCCCTTAAGTTTATATAAGGCGCTTGTTAGGCGACGGAAAACCTTACAAACGTTCGTATACCAGCACATAGTTGTTACGTTATTGAATTCGAATTTCATTCGTGTATTTTCTTATGGAAACAATCGTATATCAATAAATATTGACCAGTACGTTGTCTAGTGTCATCATCGTAATCTTGAAAAGGATTGTTGTTGGTGAACAGACTCCCACCACAAATTTGGCTCTGATTCGAAGTAAGATGACGCTTGCTCAGGTTGATGAAATGTCAGTTAGTCACGTCACCAACAACTCTCCCGGGGACGATCACACTAGACGAACTATGTTGTTGTTTTGTCATTGTTTTTTTTCATTTTATTTCTAGTACTAGACCATTCAACGTGTACTCGGCCAACGTTGGTAGACCATTGAAGATCAGTATACGTAAGGACACTAAAGGACTCATCTCCACAGACTGGTTTCTAGAAAAGGTGAGAAGCTGTTTTTCGGTGTAAAATGTGTGACAAGAAGCTTGATCTTTAATCTTTAATCTTTAACCAGATACTCCTAATAAACGCATCTTACGGGGGTAATGACCTCGTTTTGTTCTGATACGGACAAACTACAGCTCAGATAAATTTTAAACCTTACCCTTAGCAAACACGGGGTGCCACAGCTTAGGCTTTTTAGCTATAATATCGCACCATTTCTTCTACGGTCGAAGCTCCCGTAAGCGGACACTCTCGGGAAGCATAAAAAGTGTCCGCAACTGGAGCTGACCGCTTACGGGAATCAGTGTAACTACAGAGTTTGTATCAGCTAGAGTTCAAACAGGGTTTTGTCAAGGCGGCCGTAAGTAAGAGCTGTTCGCTTACGAGAGTGTCCGAAAGAGCCTCGGTATTGGTTGCGAATGGATTATATCACCTACAACGCGCTTTCAATCCATAGGTTGTTGTTACTGTTGAAGATCGTACGGATGGACCGTCTTTCATTTTTAACTGTAATTGTTGGATCGGGAAGGACAAAAACGATCTGCAAAAGTATATCCTCCCAGAGAAAAATGGTAAGTATGTATGTATGTATGTATGTATGTATGTAAGTAATAGCCGTTAGTCAATAGGTCGTCACGCAAGAGAGAGAGATACCTTTGCGTGACGATATCAAATAATGGGAAATCTCCCATCATCTTGGAAGGAAAACAATATTAAAGCTTATACATGTGGCTCACGGCGACCAATTCGCCTGTTAATCAATTTCCTATTGGATTTTAAAACGTAAGGTTTGGAGCTCAGAAGAAAAGTCGCTTACCTCACTGTATGGTATGTAAGTGAATATTCTGAACCTCTTCCCATATTCCTCTCTTATCGTAAATAGATTACGTTTGCTTTGCGATCTTGCCATTTGTCAAGGAAAGAAAACTGCCAAAATTCCCCAACATTCTGCTAGTTGTACTGATGAGCCCGCAATCGACGATGCGCATAAATCTGCGCAGAACAGACAGTTCCGACTTGCTTTCTGCGAGGGACTGGGTTTTAAAGGAGTGGCTGCCAAGAAATTTATTGTAAACATGGCGCCTGTATTCAAAAAGTTTTGGAAGCTTTCGCTGCCAGCGACATCTCTATATGAAGGCTAGAAAATTGACTGACTTTCCCAGAGAATATATTATAACGCAGAAGCGGATGTTCCGTTTTCCGCGTGTAAGTATGGATATCAAAGGCTATGGTCGTAGAGGCTACCAAAGGGATACAGTATAAAAGGGTGAGATCGAAAGGAGAGAAAGAGGGCTAACGGCAATCTCCGCGCGCTTCAATTAACTGAACTTGCAAGAGAATACACTGCAGATTCTAGGGGTTTCACTGCTGAGGAGAGAAGAGGAACATGGTACTACATGTATAGTAGCCTGTTCCAGGCGTTCGGATATAGTGGGAAGCGATCAGCGACGCGAAGAGGCGCGCAAAGCTCGAAAAGCGGTGAGGGGATTTATAATTTTTACTGAACTATTTTATCCGCTAATCAAATATAAGCTTAATTTGAATTTATTGGTGTGACTTTGCAGAGCCATTCTGGGTTTCTAAAACGAGGGGCTCTGTGGGGACAAACATAAAATCTGCCATATAACATAGCACTGTAAGTGTTGATTCTCACTGCTGCAGATATTTTGGATTTTAATCTGTGCCTGATGTATTTTCCTTGCAGTGGATGGTGTTTGGTCGCCTTGGAGTCAGTGGAGCGGCTGTGGTGCGGGCCTTTGTGGAGGAAACAAGAAAGTTCGCACAAGATCATGCACCAACCCTCATCCGTCCGGTGGGGGAAAACCATGCCCTGGGAACACATTTGAAGAAGGAATCTGTCAAAGTATGATGGAAAATTGTTTGTATATGTAGTGAGAGAGGGTGGTGGGGGTGGGACAGTTTTACTTCCATCCCCTACCTCTGTGCTCTTTTAATTGCAAAATATTATGCACTGTTGTGAAATTTCTCCCAGTTACTTCCTTCTTGGGACTGCTTACTTCCCACCTCCTTATACTCCGGGCCCCCACCTCCCTTCCTCCCCCCCCCCCCCCCCCCCCCCCCTTCCTTCTATGTAGAGTTTTCCTCATCTATGCAAAGTTATATACAAGTGAATGTCAAGTAATTTACTGATAAAAGCGTACCTGCATAACTGCCAATGAGGAAGAGAATATCTTTAACAACCTTTTCAAAGCCATGATAAGAAATCAAAACCATTTCAAGCAGTTTATGCTTATGCCCAAATTATTATTTTTCTACTATTGCTCTATTTGAAAAGATTTCATTCCAGTTTTTTCCCTGTTACAATATGAATACCATCTAATAACCTGTGTATTTACTTTTGGCACAGTTGATGGTGGTTGGGGTGCCTGGGGAAGCTGGTCACCCTGTAGTAAGACATGTGGTGGTGCTACAGTGACGCGGGAGAGAAAATGTGATAACCCCACCCTGAGAATGGTGGCAAGCCATGTGAACCAAAAGATGCTAAAGAAACTAAGACAGACTGTGATCAACCTTGTGAAAGTAAGTGGTTTCTAGTAATGTTAATAAGTAGTTAACCTTAGTGTAAGTTGGACGTTATTCCAATTGTAGTGGTTGTTTGTTGTTGTTTCTGTTGCTTGTTTGTTTATGTTGTTGTTTTTGCTATCATTGTTGTTGTTTGTTGTTGTTACTCTTTGTTTTTATTGTTGTTGTTGCTGTTTTTATTGTTTTTTTTGTTTATTAGCAGTTCAGGAAAAATGAACATTTAAGATAATTTCTGAACTCCTTGGATAGTACTTTGTTAAACATTTTGTAATGTAATAAAAATTAGGGGTAACAGAGCTCATTTGCTGGCTGTAAGCACTTAAAGCCAAAATTAAGGGTGTTAGTAGGTTATGTTGTTGCTATGGTAACATGTTATGTCATGAAGGTGATCACAACTTATTCATAAATGAGGTGACTCGTTTGATACCATTATTTTAACATATTTTAAAAGTGACGGGGGTGATCGTCGGAATTTTGGAAAAGAACCGCTAAAAGGTACCATGAATCTCGTTTTGTGGGGTGGTAGTATCAATCCATCGAAGCGTAAGTACTCTGTAACCATCTTATTGTATATCAGAAGTAAGATACATTTTTTGTGTAAGGGAAGGGAGAGCTAGAATATTGACATTACAAATGATTCATCCCTAGTTGGTCCGTTGGATGGTCAGTGGTCTGAATGGTCAGACTGGACTCCCTGTGCAAAGTCATGTGGTGGAAGTAAAGTGACACGTACAAGAAGCTGCAGCAATCCTCCTCCTCAGAGGGGTGGGGAAGATTGTCCTGGAGAAGCCACTGATAGTTCTTTTGATTGTGAGACACCTTGCCCAGGTACACGTGATTTACTGTGTTTGAGGTGCTATGGCACACTAGTCGATTCTGTTACATACAAACTGGTCTTAAAGGGGTATGTCACGCCATTATAAAGGAGTTAAGTCACGCTATGTCAGGGATGCTGTTACATACAAACTGACCTTAAAGGTGCTAGGTCTCAACGCCGACTTTTGCGGCCTTCGTTCTGTGTCATTTTGCGATTGACAAATTGACAAATTCCAACTTAATTCCTGTGATGAGTAATAACTTCAATAAACAGCAGCTCGTACTCATTTAGTACACTGATTAAGGGACAACATGGGTGATTGTTTTTTGGAAGGAAAAGCGACACATCACCAAATAGATCGTCTGTCTCTCTAACATGAGAATACTTCAATCGATCTATCAGTTGTTAGCTGAAAATTCTAATTTTACATAATTATTCGTATAAAAATATTTGTGTTTCCCAATTAATATTAAATTTACTAATCCCATCCCTTTCTCCTCCACAAAAAAACTTAAGTTAAAAATTCGTCAATTTTTTTTTTCACAATTTCGTGGAACCTTCCACTGCAAACCTATGACGACATCTTTAGATTGCATGAAACCTGAAAGAGATAATGAGACAATAGCGCTATAACGTCTAAAGGCATACCTTCAGGTATAACGCCGCCATAATCGTTAAAATATCTTTCAGTTGATGGAAAGTGGGATAAATGGGAAGAATGGACCGTGTGTAGCGCAACCTGTGGGCCTGGTACCAAGGTTAGAACCCGTGAATGCGACAAACCCGCGCCGCAATATGGCGGAGAGTGCCCTGGGAACGGACAAGAAACAGAAGCTTGTGTGATTAGAGCGTGCCCTACAAGTAAGTTAATAGTTCGTCGATAATCTGAGAATGTGCCATTAACCCAAGATGCACGCATCATGTATTAACTGAAAGGAAATGATTTCTTCATACACAGTGCGCGCGCTTTTAGGCCTGTCCCGATTGTACAACTTTTGAGCAACGTTTGGCGTTTGGAGCAACTTTTTGCAGTTCTGGCCACCTCGAGCAAGTTTTGCCTTTCTGAGCAACTTTTGTGCAAAATAAAGGTTTACAGCACATATCAAGCACGACAAAGTGAGCAATTTGATAGAAAACTTCAATTTATTTTTTTATATTTTTTAGATCGAAAAATAAAGCTTTTAATTAACGTTTGTGTAAAAATATCAGGATATTTAGTAGCACTTTTGGATTTTTGGCAATTTTTTAGCAACTTTTTGGCATTCCAGTGAGCAACTTTTCAGCATTTTACGAGCACAATCGGGACAGGCCTACGCGCTTTCCACTTTTGCAACACTGCGCGCAAAGCTATCAAAGTTGCGTCCATTATCTACAGTATTTCGTGCATTT
This sequence comes from Desmophyllum pertusum, assembly GCA_029204205.1. NCBI lineage: Eukaryota > Metazoa > Cnidaria > Anthozoa > Scleractinia > Caryophylliidae > Desmophyllum > Desmophyllum pertusum. The sequence goes on along the minus strand of MU827340.1, from coordinate 94,660 downwards.
AGGCGTGGGATAACTATCTGTTATTTCTTGCTTTTTGGTTATGCAATCTCTATACGACGAACAGCGGAATATTTTTTGACGAAACTCGAGGTTTTGGAAATGTGATGAAACACTGTCTCGAGTGTTTGATATATCAATCGAAACAAAAACTAAGGAGTAAACGGAGAAATAAAATCGTAAAAAATATATACTAATTAAGATAAAATATCCAAAAAATAAAATAAAAATAATAAAAAATAATAAAAAAGATAAAATATCCAAACCACCGTCACGGTTATCATTTTCTTTGTTTTAACTTGAAAAATTATTATTAAGTTTGAGAAGGAAAATTCACCTAAAATTTATAGAGAAGCATGCAATATGCATGCTTTCTCTACTCTCACTTTTCAATTCTAGACAAAAAGCCGGGACTATCCTGGCCTTAATTCCAATGCTTTGTGCATTCCTTTATAGATGTGATAAACGGAGAGTGGAGCGCTTGGGGTCCCTGGGGTGCTTGCTCGGAGGTAGAGATCTGTAACAGAGGATCACAGGTTCGTACTCGCCTGTGTAACAACCCTGCTCCACAGAACGGCGGAGAGATATGCCCGGGGACTGGATCCGAGAGTCAGGAGTGTCCAAAAACGAACTGCAAAGGTAGAAAATTAGGCTAAAATATTTGTATAAATTACTGATTCTCAAAAACCTTCAAAATTAGACAGACATACAGAAACGAAAATAATAAGCCTTGATGTACCATCAAAATCCCAGAACTAACGTTTAAGATATGTGCACAATTATTAAGGAGCATTTCAAGCTTGGTATATAGAGATTTAAGCTCTGGCCAATCGGAGTCACAACCAACTGCTCTCTATTTCGTTATGCTTTATCTGCCGGTCTCCTCCACAAGCTTTTCTAGGTCGGACGAGCGCGAAGCGCTAGGGAGTTGGCGAGCGCGAAGCGCGAGGGATGGAACAAGCGCGAAGCGCGAGCGAGGGATGACGGGAAGGAGAAAAATTATCCCCTTCCCATCTTTCCTCGCGCCCCCGCTTTTCCACAAATTTTTAACTTTTTTGAGTGCGCGCGGGCGACTGAGGACGAGACAGATATTTTATATGCATCATGCATGCATTAGGAAGCATTAAATTTTAAGCGTGGCCTATGAGTACATACACTCAGTGAAACATAGACTTGGAAATGACGCTATGGGCTATTCCACACACAGTGACTGTAAATTTTCTTCACTCACAAAATAAGAGTAAATTTCTCGATAAAACATATGGTGCTACATGATTATAAAACTATCAAACTGAGATGGGTAATTAAGAATAAAACACAAACAGCAGTGATAAACATGATAAAACAACGCATGTTGTGAAAATGACTTGAAACAAAAATGAGATGGGTAAATGTTAGAAGCTCGTCTCCAGGTTTAATGTTAAATTTGATGAGTAAATTCAAATTGATTTTTTTTTTTTCTGCCCTTTCAGATACCCCACAAAACGTGGCCGCAACAAAGACTGTGGAACCAGTCTCGTTCATTTCCTTAATGTGTAGTTCAACAAACGCCGAACTGGTCAACGATCCGCCCAACAATGATCTGTTGAAAGCAGTCTTTGCGAATCTTCCCAAACTTGCCCCGAATTTAAAGGGCGGTTACTTTGCCGCCATTGGAAACTCCACAAAATTGAATGAATTATGTTTTGAACCCAAGCAACTGCTGACCATAGCAGAGCTGGCTCAACTCTATCCCAGCTTTCGCTCGGCCAAACCTATGCCATTTTTTGCTGTTCCTGGTGACAAAGAGCACGTGAAAGGAATCAAGGTTAATCTAAGGGAAGATAAAGCCTTATATGGAGGTACGTTAGATTTGTGATATTTGTGGTGACGCGGTTCAAAGCAGTCCCTCATTTGTATCAGGGATAGTCGAGTGGGAGAGCACGCGAGCGCGCGCGAAAATCACCTCGAGGAGACACGAGGTGATTTTCGCGCGCGTTCGCGATCGCGTGCTCTCCACTCGACTATCCCTGACAAAAATGAGGGACTGCTTGTAGTCTATGACGAGGTTTTCGGCTGTGTTCTTTCGTCGTTCAGAGTCCACATGTGACAAAAACCTGTTTTAAAGGGAATCTCGGCTGAAAAAAAACAGTTTTAGTGCCAAAGTATACTTAACCCCTTTCACTCCCAAGAGTGCTAAGTTCAAAACTAAGGAAAAATCGTGAATTTTAATTTGCAAAATTGTCAAAAAACAAGCAGCACCACATGAAAGTACTGCTATATAGCTTTCATTTGAATGGTCACACACTAGGGTTTCATCCACAGACTCAAAAGAAAAGTTACAACCACATTTATTGACTCAAGGTTTGACTCCGGGAGTGAAATGGTTAATAGTTCTCCGTAACTGGTGCCACCTATTATTAACTGCGAATTTGCTTCTTTTCCTTTTTCAGTTGAATTTCTTCTTGGTTCAACCTCAAGCTACGCTCCAACCGATACAGTTTCCCTTGAAAATGTAATGTTTCTCTTTCCAAGTTTCTCCGGGAAGTGAAAGCATCGTGGCGCATGGATTTAATCGAATCGGTAACGCTCTGTTTGCTGTTTATGCCAGCTTATCAGATGCAAACGAGGTGATGGTGGAGGGAACTAGTAGCCAAACAGCATCCTCAGGTACTGCTCTGCTAACAGAGATTCTAAATACTTCACTTTTCCCTGCATAAAATCTGTACTCTACACGTACCGGTTACTGTACTATTTCCTAGCTTCAGGCTTTTAGTAAAGCCTTGTCCATTGGTCTATTGCGGATCCATGAATTTGATTGGCTGCACAGTCGTTGGTTGACTTGACTGTGAATTGAACTCGATGTTTCTATCAGCAGCTTCTCGGTAGAGCCCATTGAGAGCAAGTAAGACCACAAAACCAATCGTGACTTGACTTCGCTTCTATACGTTTCCCGCGCTTGGTAAACCGATCACAGAGCCGCTCTTCTGCACATTTTCCCGCGCTTGGCACCCGACGCGTGTTTTCCCACGCTTGGCACCAGATGCTGTTTTCCCGCGCTTGGCACCGGTTATACGTACGTTTTGCTTCGAGTTCAGATTGGCTCATTGCATTAATTGCGTTTGTAATGATTTCAAAATGTGATAACTTTGGTTTTTGGTTTTACGATAGTCATTATCTATTAAACCGATCTAATTGCTTAATTTTTTACACTTTTTTTGTTTAGAGGAAATCGAGGCCGCACTTGCCTCACCGGCAGCTCAAAGTGACCATTACATGCCTGAGTATCAAACATTGAAGCGCAGTGAAAGGGACTTAGATGCAAAATCATCTGCCTATGAACTGCATTTTCTGGAAAACCTCTTCAAGGACAGCGAGCATAAGAAGAACACTGCGAAACGAAGCCGCACAATTGAGAACAATTCGCCATCATTTGACGGACATAAAATCCATCGCAGAAACTTATTTACCGATCTAAAATCACATAAACGGGCTCGTTTCTTACGCGCGCGGAAAGCGAAGTCGTACTTTAAGAAACTAACGCACCGAAATATAATATCGCCTTCATATTTCTCTGAACCTATCGACGAAGTCAAGGAAGATACGACGGATGATAAATACGATGATATGAACCCAAATCCGACGTTTTCCTTTCCGCGTCCGCTGAACACTATGGCGCGCCCGCAAGAGCGAGGTTTGACAACGGGAACAAAAAACACGCTCGACCAGAAAGTGCTAGATGTGCTAAAGCGCGTAGGACTGGGTCTAGTAACAATATCTGACCTATCTTTGGGAATCACCGCGACTATGAAAGAAGTGGTTATTCGCGTGAGCGGCAAGGCAGCGCCCAAAGTTATCGGCGGCTGGTTTAATTTGAAATCATACGCAAAGATATCTTCGCTGTAGCGTTCACCGCCGAGCAGGCTGGATTTGAGGATTTCGTGGAAAAGATGTTTAACACAAAGCTTAGCTTATTTGAAAAACTTGAGCAAACAACGGTAGGTGGTTTGTTGATTATATATCTAAACTCCGGACCAAACGAGGATGAGAGTTGTTGAGAGTTCAAACTCTCGCTCTCGTTTGGCCTGAAACTCTCATGCGCTCTCGTCGCATTTGAAACTGCTCAATTTTTCTCGAGATTCGTCAAGAGTTTTCTCTCGTTTGGCCCACGCTTTATGATAGTGGATGAGAGTTGAAGAAAACTCTCACGATTGACAACTCTCAGCACTCTCATCCTCGTTTGGCCCGGGCTTAAAGACTACGAGTAGTCTTCCTTTCCCTTCGTCTCGCCTCCAGATTTCGCGTGGTTGTTTTTTCCCTCTTACTTGATTTTGCTTCTCGCTCGACGGACTAGTAAGGGAAAGAGAGACTGCTCGTAGTCTAGATAATGAAATCTTGTATGAAAAACTACTTTGTTCAAGCAAAGTAATACGATTTTTTCATGGACAGAATTACATTGAATAAAAAATGGACGCTCTTAACGCCAGGACACACGGTACAACATTGCGCGTAATATCTGATTTACACCGTGTATCCATGCACCCCGAAATTTCTGCGCACAACATTACAGGTAATGTTGCAGACGTATAATCGCTTTCTATTTCTGCAACATTGTGCGCAACAGTTTCAACGTATTTTCAGTATCTACAACATTGGGCACAATGTTTGAATTTCTGTGTGTCCCATTAAGGAGAATGTCTGCGCTTTCTACTTCTGTGGACATTGCGCGCAACAATTTCAACGTGTGCCTGTTCACTATCTGTAACATTTTTCGCAATGACGTGGCTCAAACATCAGCTGCTATCTAATATATAACCCAGTGTTCACGCTTTTCTGATTCGCACAATAAGTTCAAACCCATCAACATCTTTTTATTTTATTTTTGGCAGTTTGGAATTTCGTTTGCGCAAAAAGGTTTCAAGGTAACTCCAGAGACAAAGTTCAACAAAGAGCCTTTGAAGTCACTGATGACCAAGGAGGTCCCGGATGGTCTGTTCTTTGCCGCCGTGACAAAGTTCGCTACGAACTGTGGGAATAGCTCGCATTGTTCGTTTGGCAAGATACTTATGGGCAAGGATTCGTGGTTGAAATTTCATGGTGGCGTAAATAAAGCAGGTGTTAAAATAGCCGCTGGCGTGTACGGCATACCCATTAAAGGAGATCTGAAGTTTAACAAAGTTGAACTGTTTCTAGAGGTGAGATGTGATGCTGTAGTTAAGGCTGGTTTACACGTAGTTTTTTAGCGATCAGTTTCCAAGACACAAGGGCAGAACTTGACTAAGTCTACCCGACATTTTCAAGTTGAGATCAAAAGCTCGTCGCATTCAGGGTTTTTTATGGTACTTTGTAGTCTAAAACTGTATGACGCACGTGCAGAACTATTGTGCTGCTCATTATAACGCACGTGCAGAGCTATTGTACTGCGCATGCTCATTAAACCTTTTGTTTTAGCGACGTTTCTCGTTATCGTTGCCGTCGTGGTTTTCTTAAACTCAATTTAAGACGACGGCTTTCTTAGGCCCAATTGATGCATCGCATTTCAGTCGCATTTCAGTCGCGTCGAAGCTAACTTCAAGTCCCACAAAACAGTCCCTGAAATCTCTTCAAATCAGCGCAATCCCCCCACAAATAGCAACGTATAACACGTTGCTTCCCGTGGTGTATTGCAAACCTTACGTAGTCGAATCAAGTAAATACCAGCGAGATTTCTATGGCTGAGTTTATAGCATTTGGTGACAAATTTCACTCGCTCGCTCGATGGGCTGTAAACATTAATCGCGCTTTAAAATAAAGTTTATTAATTTATTCATTCACGAGTTACCTCATAGGAGTCTTTGATTTCCTATTTCTTCTTAGGTTAAACATAGTACTGTATCAGTGATGCCCAATGTTGGCTTTCGCGGTCGAGTTGGATGTACCAGTCAAAAGGAGAAGTGAATGACAAGGGAGAGGAAATTGCCCAGCAAATCGCTGCAACTTGGCGGAAACTCTTCGTTACTGGAGCAGCTGAGATAGGGACCACTCTATACCATGAACGGAATGTGGAAGAAGGCGTTTGGTCTGACGTTCCTTAGTAATTTTGAAACATACAGATTGGGTGAGGGATGTCACTTGAAACGCGAGCGTCTTAAACTTGTTAAATAGCAGGAGTGCTTAGAGCGGTTTTCAATTCTTTGTTTTCATCTGGCGTCATCAAAATTCTAAAATCTAAACACTGATAATCCTACAAAGCTATTCTTTTTATATCTTCTAGACATGGAAATCATTAATCTCTATGCAAAGTTTTGGTACCTTTTGGAAATACAGCTATTTGAAATGTGCGATGTTCCCGGATAAACGTCAGGGGCACCCAACGAATCTGTTCCTCACTTTATCTGTTCCCCAGCCGAATTCTTGCTGGCTGGCAAAATATTTCGGTCTATTTTTTTTTAGGCTTGGACAATAGTAATGATTATAACGGTCATTATTTCCTGAGAAAAGGGAATATAAAAATTTCCCGAATATTCAAACTGTTTGAGACGGCAGTACATTATACAAAACAATATTCGAAAGGTTTTCATCGATGTTTAATTAGGTACCCATGCCCCTTTTGGTTAATAATAATAATAATAATAATAATAACCAGAATAAATTAGACCTATTTAACGTCCGTGAATCATTCCATGTTTCCAACATTTGTCTTAACAAGTAATGTAAACAAGGGGCACCTAATATAATTATGATTTCTTCATAGGCCCCCTTTTTTTATTATTATTGTAATGTTTTATATTTTTTGTGTGGCAAATTACCACTCATTTCAATGCTACGCAACCTTCGAAACCAAAATTCACTTGGCAATAGATGTCTCGTCGTATCGTTACGCATGATTGACGGAAGTGTATTGTCAACTTTACAGTCAGAGGTTTGACTCTACCTACGTTTGGTAACCTCCTACGCAGACAAATTTGCATGATTTTTCAACGGCAATTTTCTAAACCCCACTAAAACTAAACTTAAGGGCCGCCCAGTACTTAATGGTATCTATATTTACCACTTTTCCATTATGACAATTAAATATATATTGCTTTTATTCCGGTTCCACTTGTTAATAATAATAATAATAATAATAATAATAATAATAATCAACTTTATTTGGGGAGGGTGACACATAACAGGTAATTCAACTGACGAGCTAGTGGCCCTCCAAACTACTTATTATTATTTTAATATTATTATTATTGTTGGCTGGGAAACAGACAATTTTTATCCAGCTGGCTGGGAATTTTCCCTTGTGTCATGCTGGCAAAGAGGAACAAATATATTCTCCCCAGCAACGCAGAAGAACACCTGGAAATGCTTTTTATATCATTTTATTTTCATTTATCTGGGTAAAATAATGCATTTTACAAATAAATGTTCGTTGGGTGCCCCTGAAACGTGGTTCTGAACTGTCACAAAAAACGGATATTTTTTATATCATTTTTAAATTTTCATACGCGATAATAATTTAGAAGTGATGTCTAAATAGATTTGAAGTGAAAGCTAATGATATTGACGGTAGAATCTACTCTACTTCTTGTGCAATTTTATGGCGGCATATTTGTGTCCCTCTGAAGGACACAAACATGGCTGCGGCATACTAAATACTCACTATCTGGTAATTTTCTGAAAATTAGTTTGGCAATAACTCGGTTATAAAAAACGCTACAAAGCTATAATTTGGACAAAACATGTCTTTCTGCCAGTTCTTTTACCTGTTAATTTTCTGAAGTTGTTCATGCAAGCAAACAGTTTTTTGTAATGTTGATGAAAACCACCAATTAACTGTCGAAAGCAATCGCTGAATAGCTTTGTTTTGCTTTACTGCGCTCTCTGATTGGTTAAAAAACTCGCGCCAACTTTTAAACCAATCAGATGCAAAACAAAAGCAATCGCGACTTGGTCCATGCGCGTTTTCCCGCGCTTGGCGCAGTTACGCCGGTATTTGCTTTGAGTTCTCATTGGTTCATATTGTGTTGTTTACTTTTGTAGTGATTGGACATTGTAATTGCCTTGGTTTAGTCGACGAGAGTCACTGAGAGAGCACGATAGTTTCAGGCCAAACGAGAGTGGGAGTTGAACTCTCCGCAACTCTCATCCTCGTTTGACCCTAGCTCACTCCTTGAATTAGGACGTAAGACTTTTCATGACTCAGTGTTACAACAGCGTTTTCTTTCCTTTAGCCTTACAGTAACGTTAGCTAGTGGTATTCCAACTGAATTCACATTCAACGGCCGCGTGGAGATTGGACGCGACTGCCAAGGGGCGGACGACTTCAAACTGGAAGGGCGTTGTTTCTCAGGGGAGGCCTTAGTAGGAATTAGCGCCAATCCCCAGAGTCAGTACATCTATGGTGAGCTGTCTCCTGTTACCATTGGAAAGATACTGCGCATGCTTGGCTCTAAACTTCAACTTCCGCCAGCTGTTGAGCAGAGTGGCTTTCCTAAAGGATTGATCGTAAGTACATCAGTTATGCATGCAATACATTTTCTACAAGGGGAGAATTAAAAGGAGACTCTTGCATTTATTATCCAACTACCCTCAGTAGAGTGTGGTTGAAATCCTAGTGTGTGACCACTCATATAAAAGGTAATGAACATCGCTTTCATGTGGTACTGTTTGTTTTTCCATATCTTGTTTTGATACTGTTGGGAGTGAAAGGGTTAACTTGTTTCTGTTTTTGTCTCTTAGATCTCTGCAGCATGGAAAAATCAGAAAGTGCCATACGCTGGTTCAACGAAAGCTATAAAGAAAGGTGTTTATATAAAAGGCACGATCAACATCTTAGGATTTGCGCCAGCAGTGGAAATATTACTAAGTGATGAGGTAATCTATTCAAAAGTTACTACTGATCTCAGCTTCATTCTGAACAGAGATTGTAGAAGTACAAACGAGTATATGACCAAAAAACTTCATAAAGTAATTTTACTTACGTGGAAAACAGTGCCAGTAGTACGATAAATTACATTTGCAGTTTAGATAGTTGACAGACTATAGATCCGTATAATTGGTCCCTTCTGAGAAGATTGGAACCTATAAGAATATGCAATTGTAACTGGACTGACTGCTCGGTACGTTCTGGATCTAGCGGTCTGGTTTGAGACCTGGCCGGGCTCTTTTGTTGTGTTCTTGTGCAAGACACTTTACTCTCACAGTTGCGCGGCTCTCTCTACAATGGTTTCCAATCATGGGAAATCATTTTTCACAAGCAGTAACTTGCGTTTGATTTTGTTTCAGCAGAATAAACATCAAATTGCGACCAAGTTTTTTATCTATAAACTTTTCACTCTATCTCAATCTTATTAAAACCATCTTTGCTCCTATATACGAGTTGTTGCTAATGTTCTTTATTAACACCTCTCCGTACAGCAAATCAACTTTGATCTTGAGTTAGACCCTGTCAAGTTACTGGGTGATGTGCAAGTCGTTCGCTCATTGACGGACAAGAAAAAGGCCCGAAATTTTACCTGCACGCAAAAAGAAAACCTCTTGAAGCAGAAGTGAGTAGAAGCGCTTTGTTTACTATATTGTAGCTACGTTTGCGCGACCTTTCCCACACTTGGTGCTGGTTGCAAGTTTTTACAGCACGTTTTGATTATTCATCCATTCCGCTAGTTTAGCGCGTTATGATTCACCAGTTGTGACTACTACAAACTTTGTTTTTTGTCAGTTTTAACTAGCAGAGCAGTTTTCAATTGAGTGTACATGTCGTAAAACCAAAACAAAAGCAATTACAATGGCCAATAACAACAAACGTACTAAGCAACACGACCAACCAATAACTCGAAGCAACTATACGTGTAACCGGCCTCCAAGAGCGGGGAACGCGCGTGACCAAGTAGCGATTGGTTTTGGTTTTGCATCTGATTGGTTGAATAGAGCGGTTTTCATTTGAGTTTCGTAAAACCAAAACCAAAACCATGATTGGTTGAGTAGTGGCGCGAGTTTCTTTAAACCAATCACAGAACGTAGTATAAAAGCAAAACCAATTTCGGATTACTTTCGATACTCAATTGAAAATCGCTCTAAGTGGCGCGAATTTTGTTTAAACCCAATCAAACAGCATAGTAAAGCAAAACCAAAGCAATTTCGGATTACTTTCGATTTTCGACAGTCAATTGCGGAAAACCGCTCTATGAACGGATGATGTAAATTACTAGTGTAAAGCTCTTTCTAAAATATTCGTATTTATTTTTAAAAACTAGCTGTATTTTCTTGTTCTTTTTTTTGTTAGATTTATCTTCAAGGAGCCGTGGGCATTTTCGGTTTTGAAACAGAAATCATGTTCAAGCTCACAACAGAACGCATAGAAGCAGAAGTCGCTCTAAACCTGTTTAACGTGTTCAAGGCAAGAGTTTGGATTGCGGCAGGTTACGGAAACCCATTTGCCCAAACAGGTTTCTCTGCCAAGTTTATCATAGAGACCGGTTTTGACGAGCTCGCGAACAAGACCGCTGACGTCTTAGTAAGAGGACTGCAGGCGACGAGGAAAGCTCTGCAAAAAGCCAAAGAGGTAATTCGTGAAGCTAAAGTAGCCTGCGAGAGGAAAGCCGGCAGCTTCTGCAATATCTGCGAGAAACTTGCTTGCGATGAAATTTCCGAGGAATGTAAACGGTCCATGGACAAGTTTAAGCACTTTATCGGGGAAAAAGTCGACAAGTTTGGTAAGAAATTCTCAGATTGTTTGCTCTCTAAATACACAATTGAATTGAGTCATAATCATTGGACGGTTATGACAGAAAAAAGGGCAAATTAAACATTACTGATATAGCTTAATAGTCAGGATATCAATAGGAACAATCAGTAAAAATATTCCCAACAAAAGAGTCGATAGATAAAATGATTGTTTATACACTATGCGCCATTTTCTCTATAAAGCCCCCTCTGGGCTCTGTGGATTATTTGGTCTGTGCTGAACGTATATGGCAAACACTCCTGATTAATTTATTTAGCGTAGCGTCAATAGGCCCGTAATGCGTGCAAAGACTCTGCGTCAATAGGCCCGCAGTGCGTGCGAAGACTCTACATAATTATCTAGTGTCAATAGGCCCGCAATGCGTGGCAAATACGCTATATATTGGTATTCACGGCCTACACAATTACAAACCTTTCAGATCGAAACTGCAATTTTCGTAGAGAAAAAGGGTTAGTAGAGGGTTGGTTAGAACCGGCCGTGGAAGGAGAGATGAGAGAGGCGGGCTACAACTGTCATAAGCTGAAGAGACAAGCGTTGGACAGACGGGATTTCAAGCAGGACCAATGCCCCACACGGCCGGGTGAAAGGGATTAAGTCAAGTCAGAGGGTTGACATTTATATCTTTACGTCGGGAGAGTTACAATTTTCACTGGTTTACAATGCGTAACTTGAAGATCATTTTTATACTTTGATCTTTGTTTTTTTTTGATTTTTTTTGATTTTTTAAATCTTATGTTTTTACTTCAGTGCTGAGTCTTTGCTCAATCATTTCACAGGTCGAAGAGTTAAAAGTATCGGTAACAAACTCAAATCTGGATTTTTACAAGATAGAACACAGCGCTACATGGATCTGTTAGCAGATGGAATGAACTGTGGTTCACTCACCAGCAACCTTTCAAACCACATCAACAGAGAAACAACTTGTCAACACAGTCGCTATGGCAACACTACCAGGCCCCGCTCGGCTCGACACAAAAGGTTTGTGGGTAAACTGATATGCGAGAAATTGGCAGAGAAGGCTTGTAAGGTGGCAAAAGACTTGTGTAAAGGTAAGTGAGGTGATCGAGAGATCAATGCTAGTAATAATCATACGGAAACCAGCTTCAAGTCGAAGAAGAGCATAAGAGATTTATGTAAAGGTCTATGTGAGCATGGTTGATTAACGTTTTGCACATAATTGGCCGGAAAAAAATATCATCACTATTTGTTTGTATTTTCTACGGAAAGGTTCTTCTTGACACATTTTAGAGGGATGGATGGTGGCGCGTTGAGAGAGGTCTGGGTTCGAGCCCTGCCCGGGGTCACTGTGTTGTGTTCTTGGGCAAGACACTTTACTCTCGCAGTGCCTCTCTTCACCCAGGAGTATAAATGGGTACCGGCGAACTGTTAGGAAAACCTGACGAAATGCTGGGGACAAAATGAGATGAACCATGTGGACTAACGTCCCATCCAGGGGGAGTAGCAGTATTCCTAGTCGCTCCATGCTACAGAACCAGAGTTAAGCGTCAGCTTGTTACAGCTAGTAAGCTCCGTAAAGGCTTTAATTTTACTGACTCTTTGCGCATGCCCAGTCTTATCAAAGTATTGCTTTCTATTCCCTCTTTCCAGGCTCCTGCGATGTGGTTGGTCACATCACCAAAGGAATGTGCAAGTCGCTCGACCTAGCCCATTACGGTCTGTTTATGCTCGAGAAGGGAGCGTACTGGGCCGAGCGAGCTATCTTGGCGGCAGCTAACAATGTACTCATTATTCACAAGTTATCATTCGAGACTCACATAGCAGCCACACCCCTTAATTCCACCGTGTCACTCGGAGCTGATATTAGCATTTTTGGCTCCAGAGGACAGTTTAAACTGGATTTTAATCTGGCTGATCCTCTTAAGAATATACATAAACTCGCGGACGCGGCATTGCAGTATTTTAAGAAGTTGTTTACTCCGAGGTTTTCCAAGACGATTTACGATCAGCCGAGTGAGGAGTCCGACTTCGAGTTTTCAGGTCTGTATCAATAATTCAACCACAGATCTAGATTGCTTAAATTGACTTCAAACAGACGATTGACTGACTGACTGACTGACTGACTGACAAACTGTCAGTCTGTCTGACTGACTGATTGACTGACTGACTTTGTCTCTGACTGGCCGACTGACCGACTGGCTGACTGAGCACGCCGACTGCCGCAGCAGCTGACTGACCAGCTGACTGACCACTTGACAGAACCGGCTGACTGACCGGTTGACCGACCGACTGACTGATCGACCGACAGACAAACTGACTGATTTTGACAGGCCAGCTGACCGACTAATCGACCGACTGACTGACCGACCATTGACTTCTTTGTTTCTCGGCTAGTTTGGTCCAGGTTCTTATATCCAATTCCTTTATCCATTGTAGGCGAATTTAGAATCCAAATGAATAGCACTAAGGACTGTCTGTCTGCCCCACCCACCTCAGAAGTTGGTTCACCAGTTATCCTGGGTTCCTGTGATGGGGAAGTGTCACAGTGGATATTCACACTAACAGGTTCATTAATGGTTAGTAATAAACAGTGCCAATCAGGAGACATAATTTACTGCTGAAGAACGTCTAGTTTGTTTACGGTTCACGATTCTTGAGATCAGAGAAAACTACAAGAACAGCTCATTTTACTTGACACTGCATGCAAGTAGTTTCCAGTTTTCTCCGAAAACTGAGCGGAACCGAAGCCGAAATTATCGGGCAGACTCGATATTTTGCCCGTGGCGGCACACGCCTCCCGCCCCCCGCCTCGCGTTGCTCGAAATTTTTGCGCACGTTCCGCTCCGTTTTTGAGAAAATTAAAGACTGTACGACAACCTCGTTCCCAGGGTCTACTCCGCTTTCAAGATGGCGGCTGGGCGGAGCGGAGTAGACCCTGGGAACGAGGTTGACTGTCCGATTACCAAACACCAACTCGAAGAACTAGTTGAAAGTACGACGCGCAGCGGAGTATTTTTGACGAAATTCTAGGTGTTTGGAAATGTGATGAAACACTGTCTCAAGTGTTATGAAGCTCAACACATAATACCCGCTTAATTACGAGCCCTTGTACGAGACCTTGAGGAGGCAGCGTGGCCGAGTGGTTTAGGGCGCTGGTTTTGTATACAGCAGTTTCGAGAAAGGTTGACGAAAAAAAGCGCACGCGACAATCTCAAAAGGTATTGTGGGTAGTTTTTTTTCACGGTTCATTGACTTCAGCAAATTTCAGGAAATCTGTTTAAATGGCAAGATACGCCATGGAAGTATGTTTACGTATTCATGCTAAAAGAAAGCAACAAAAGATAGGCATCGGGTTTGATGTATTCATTTGACTTATTAAAATTCATTGATCATATCCCAGATTACCTTTCGGGATTGTCGCGTGCGCTTTTTTCAGACAACCTTTCTCGAAACAGCTGTAAGCCCTCCATCCTGCCACTAGCTGGATTTGTTCTCGGTAGTCGCGAGTTCAACTCCTCCGTAAAATAACCAACTGGTCTGTCTCCTGCCAGTTGGGATTCTTAACCATGTTATGTTCATTTACAATATTTGTGTCTGTATTTATATGGCCCACAATGTAAACTGCTGGGTTTACCAGTAATTGTGTATAGCCAACAAAGTTTTTCAGTTTTGTACCGTACATTCTATATCGAATCGCATTTTCCTTTTAAGGAATGAGATAATATCTCATTCCTTTTTATTAATATCCCTTCCATTCACCAGAATGTTGAGTCTGGTCTGTGTGTAGCGATGGGCAGAGAGCAGGGCCTGGATCTATTAAAGCAGCAAGCTTGTGACGTCAAATCTGATGAGCAGAAGTTCACTTGTAAAAAGAACAAGGTTACACCCGTGAAGGATTCTGGGTTATGCGTGACGGCATCTGGTAACTGTTGAAAAAATATTTATTTTCCTTTTGGCAAAATGTTGCTATATAATAACATACAAATAAATGTTACAGTAAACTCCATAATCAATATTTTTTCCTGAACTTTTTAGCGGGCAAAACAGGATCAGGTGATGTGGAGGCCAGGTTACTAAAGTGTGATGACGAGAGCATACAGGATGAGCAAGACTGGGTTCTACATGATGATCCCAGGGCCCTCTCGATCTGCGACAAATTTGTTCCAGGTAAGTTGTCTTATAGTATACTCAAAAAAATATGCAGCTTCTGATTGGTCAATGACGAGTGCATAAATAGGTTATAGAGTGCAATACGGAATTGTGATAAACGGTACCGGACAAGTAGAGATGTTTTTTGCCGCTTAATGGCATTGAAATAAGCTTTCAAGTTAATGGTTAAATATTTTCTAAACTATAGTACTGTAGTACTGTAATTCTTTCAAAAAGTTCACGCTTGGTTTGCCTGCACGTTCAAATGAAACAAATGAACACTCTGGAAACTAGTGAAGCGTTTCGTGTGCAGAGTAGCATGATGGCCGCAGCAAAATTTTGTTAAGAATATTATAAACAAAAAATCGTATGAACTGCTCGTGCAATTAGTGTTTTATGGTCACTCGTGATGTTTTGAAAGTTCTCAAATTGCACTCGCCTAAAGGCTCGTGCAATTTTGAGAAATTTCAAAACATCACTCGTGTGCCCATAAATCACGAATTGCACTCGCGCTCATACGATTTCCTATACTTACTAAAAGAAAAGAATCTTCGTTCTGCTCCGGTAAAGATAGTAGGGGCTTCCAGGATCACGTCAGGGGCCACGTCATGGATGGCGCATCCTGAAAAACTTGGTCTAATTAAATGCCGGCACAGACGAGCCACTGGGCTCGGAAATAACGTTTTATTGTCACTACATTGACCACCCTGTCTTTTTTAATTGTTAGTGTTTGTGTCTACAATGCCGGAATCCCCGAGAATCAGATCAGTAACGGGCCACCAAAACCTGGTCGTATTAGAGTGGTTTTCAATTGAGTGTTCGAAAGTAATCCAGAATTGGTTTGGTTTTACTTTACTACGCTCTGTGATTGGTTTAAAAATCTCGCGCCAATCTTAACCAATCAGATGCAAAACCAAAACCAATCGTGACTTGGTCGCACGCGTTTTCCCGCGCTTGGCACCGGTGACGTGTATTTGCCTCTAATTTTCATTCGTTCGTTTTGTTGTGTGCGTTTTGATGTCATTGGCCATTGCAATTGCTTCGGTTTTCGTTTTAGTTTCAAAACCGCTCTAACGATGGTTTGTTAAAGAGGTGAGTCTAGCGCGGGGTTTTATTGTAGTTATTCAAATCCACATTTCCGCACGCAAACATCAAATTTTTGCGCAACGTAAATTTGATGATGAATTGATCCTCTTTTAGATGTAGCTCTGGGAAAACCTTCCCTTCAGTCCAGCCTGATGTCTGCTGACGACCTCGAAAGTGGGTCAAAGGACGAAAAAGTGACCATACCTGGCGTGGGTCCAGAGCTGGCTGTGGATGGGGACATGTCTACTGTACCTTCTGCGGGATCCTGCTCCATAACGGCCCTTGAGGTTGATCCGTGGTGGAGGGTGGACTTACAGAGCGAGCATATCGTCACAGATGTCAATGTAGTCAGCTCCTCTGGTATGTGTTATTATGTCAACACTTTACTGCAAAACAGTCGGTATTTTAGCAGCGCGAGTTCGATGAGCGAAACGGCAGCGTGAAAATTACGAGTGGCTCGCGCGCGAATTGATCAGCGCTTTGTACCCTGCGAGACAGAGATTGACTTCCTTCTCGAGCTAGCTCGTCGCGCGCGGAAAGAGAAGCGAATCTCTGTCTCGCAGGGTACGCTTTGTGCCTCCCTCTCCCCGATTCGCGCGTTGCACATCGATATCTCAGATATCTCGAGAGAAAACAAGAGAAAAAAGAGACTGTTTTGCAGTCTATATCAACACATGACCACCATCAGGCCAGCCCTTTTTATGGGGCTTGAAAGTGGAAGATCGGTTGGCACATATTTTAATATGTGGTTTTAAAAAACCACCTATTACACGACTAAGGCATTTGAGAGGGCCAGAACCTAGAATCAACCAATCAAAATGCATTATTCCCGGTTCATTATTTCCGAAATATTGGCCATAACAATGTAAGGAACGTTACCCCGGTCTTAAAAATGAAAAGCAGTTCTTTCACGTCCCATACTAGTACAGCCAGCATGATCTTACCAGTTTTTGATCTGCAAGTTAGGATCGATTGAAACCCGCGATCTCCCGTTCTGTTTTGTTGGTGCCCTACCAAATGAGCTAACCGGCAGCAGCAATCTAATATTCATATACCTTATTTGTTTTTCTTTCTTTACAGGTACTCTGTCGATTCCGTTGTCCAATTTCGAGATTCGTGTTGGTATCCTAACAGACCATAAACAGAACCCTATGTGCGGTGACCGAGTGAGACAGCTAGCGGCGGGAGAGGTCTGGACATCAGAGTGTAAGCCACCAATCCCGGGCAGCCACGTGTCTGTCAGCATGGTCGGCAAGGGATACCTGTCGATATGTGAGGTGGCAGTTTTTGCCAGATTAGGTGAGTGGCATAATCCATCCCCCCACCTCATCCCACTCTCCACCAAATACCCTGCGCTAATATTTGGCTTATATTTATAGAATTTGCTCTTGATTTTCTGATTAATCTTGATTAATTTTCTGATTAATGTTTTGATTTATTTTATTCCGGTTATAAAGAGCCCCCAACTAAGAGCTTGTTTCTCATTTTATGTCGTTAATAGTAGTTAAAATTTAGTACCGGTATGTCCAGAGAAAGTGACCGTGTGTCATGTGTTTTCTGTTTCATATGATTGTTTATGGAGTTTTATATTCTTACATCCACCTAAAATTTGCATTGATTGCGACAAAACGAGAGCACTTTTTCACTCTCAGGGTACGCGAGTACCCGCGAAAACCCGCGAAAACTCGCGAGTACTGCGCGAGCACCCGGCTCAGAAAATTCATCACGTGTCCAAGTCATTTATACTCGGGGATGGTGGTGGATTACACTTTCGTATCCTTTAAACCACCATTAAGAAAGGGGATTATTTTACACAGCTGAATTTATTTTGAGTTATTTTCTTTTAATATCTCTTCTTCACAGATAATCAAGGGAAATGTAGTTCAGAACTCAGCAGAAAGAGAGACGAGATTACCAACCTGTCTCCAGAGGACATCTGAAGCAGCTTGAACTGAACATACAGCAAACACTTTTCCTTCCACTTCGGAGGCCGGGTAGACTACGAGCAGTCCCTCATTTTTCTCAGGGATAGTCGAGTGGGAGAGCACGCGAGCGCGCGCGAAAATCGCCTACCTTGAGGAGACACGACCCGCGGGGGCGAGAAAAAATGCTTGGGAGGTGATTTTCGCGCGCGCACTATCCCTGAGGAAAACGAGGAACGGCTCGTAGTCTAGAGGCGGTGTGTGATATTTCCTGCCTCAAAAGCACAATGTTCCCGACCCGTTCATCCTCCATTTTACGGGAAAAAAAATTATTTTGTTCCCCCGTTCTCAGAACATAAAGTCTTTACTTGCCCGTTGTAAGGCCCTAAAAGGGTATCCTTTTCCCACTTGTAAAAGTTGTTTTATCAAACAAAAATAAAGAACTATATTATTTTGCTACACGTTTAGTTTATTGACCAAAACGTAGGTTCTTGTTTGAAATGATTAATCATAATTTATCGGTTTGTTACCAGTCCCCTTCACAGCCGTTATTTGAGTCGTCACGCAACGCTTGTGGTGGATGGGGAGAAGAAGCGTTGCGTGACGACCCAGCCTTACTATACTAAGAGGACTTTTTTTTTGGGGGGGGGGGGGGGGGGGGGCTTATTATTGGAATTCTATAATGATACTTCTCGAACCTTCCAGGGAACCGAAAATTGGTTCAAGAAATCGGGAGTTCGAAATATCGGGGGTAAAATTAGTAGGTTTTTGAGAAATCGAGGGTTCGAGAAATCGGGATTCCACTATAAAGTCACTTTCTTCGCTCTAAATTATTCGCGCCTCCGGATTTCTAGAGAAAAGCGACCAAAAAAAAAGACTTGTTTTGGTTGATAATTGCGTGTATATAGCAGATTTTCTGGGTGGATCCAATGGGGGGGGGGGGGGGGGGGGGGGGGAAGGGGGGCAAAGCAATAACGACAAACACAAATGACAGTATGCTTTCTAAGGTTTATTTCTAAATAGAGATGCGTGAGCAAGATCTACAGTGTTTTCCAATCCTTATACTTAACCCTTTCACTCCCAAGAGTACTAAATTCAAAACTGAGGTAAAAATCTTGAATGTCATTTTGCAAAATTGTCCACAACAGACAGTACCACATGAAAGTACTACTCAATAGCTTTCATTTGAATGGTCACACACTAGGGTTTCATCCACTGACTCAAAAGTTAGAACAACATTTATTGACTCAAGGTTTGACTCTGGGAGTGAAAGGGTTAAACCTCTACTCTGTTACTACTAAAATCTTGTACAAATGCTGTCCACATGCTGCCAAAAGTTACAAAGCAGCAAAAAGGAAATAAAACCATCTAAGATAAATACATTCCTTTTTTCATTTTTTTTTTTTGAATTTCTTTTAATATATATTTACACAAATACATATACAGGAGCTGTTACACATGGCAATGTTTAGTGCAATGTGTGCCAGGTGCTGTGTGCCTGAGAAAACAGAATCCCTCTTCACCCCCTCAACAGGGTCCTTTCGATATTAAAATTCAGCTTGATAGCGAGGCCCAGAGGACACAAACAAAAGGAATGAATAAACAATAAACTTGCTTGTTCAATTACTTCCTTTGTTTGTGTCCTCTCAGCCTCGTTACCAAGCCGAATATTAATATATCGAAAGGATCCTATTCCTCCCCTGTGAGAGAGACATCTGAGTATCGAGCTAAAAAATTCCATACTGATGACATAGCTCTACAGAGATCCACGTAGTGTCTGATAGGTTGAAACTCAACCAATCAGACACTACAAACCGAAAGCAACAACCAATCAGAGACACTGAGGATACATGATATCTCCGTAGTATTACGTCATCGGTATGAACTTTTTTTGCTCAAAATTAATCACAGACATCTCTCTCGCAGTTAATGGAAACAAGAGTGATTTTTGGAACACTGCACATGTGTACACCCGAATAGCTCCGTATACCACAACAATAATAATTATGTATGAACACAGTTCGACTTTGTTATCGTGAGAGAGCCCAGCTCTGGTTACATAAATCTCTTAGAGTTCCTCTTAGGACATCTTGTACACTCGTTCCCAGGGTCTCTCATCTGAGAGACCCTGGGAACGAGGTTGGTACATGTTCACACTGGAAAGTCAACAGACTTGTACCTCCACAGTCATTACTAATTTCATCTTTGGTTGAGGATACAGATTGGAAGCGATTCAATGAGTGCAAGGTATAATGGGAAGGCAACACCTCCGGCTCGCAACAGTCGTGTCCAATCTCTCCTCAACCAAACATCAAATGAAAAGTGACAAGGTACGAATCTACTGAAACACATCACAGATATGACAAGCATTTTCTTGCAGCTCAGAGCTGCACTATGTACATATTATATCCATTTTGTAGTAAGGTAAGTTAAACTGTATCTCCTGTTTTTTCACGGGTAGTGCATGGGCTGCGGCATCTGATGACAAAAATGAAGTAAGCGTCAGACAAACTTGGGTCACTGTCAAACAGAAAATTCTCCTTACCAATACATGCATTTTGTTATAACGCTAGTTGGGAGAAATGTGTAATTCCAGAAAATATCCATCCCACCCCCACGGAACTGCTTTGAGCGCCCGCACCCCCCCCCCCCCCCCCCCCACCCCACCCCACCTGGAATTTCCAGTTTCAGCTTCATACTTTCCTTCAAACATTATTTTTGGCTTTTGAGACCCACCACCCCTTGGAATTTTCCGATGACCTTCCTTGGGGTGGCTATGGATATTTTCTGGAACCACACCACAGAAATCATCAACAGGGGACACATGTAGCACCACATTCTCAGAGCTACACTGTAATACCGAACAAACTTGGGGTAACTAGTAACAGTTAATATTTTGACCGTACCGTTGTTTGATATGGTGCAGTGCTGTAAATAGTCGTTGGAGTTTGATCTGTTGCAATCATTGAAGGGTGAAGGTGAGTTGCTGTGGGAAAAAAATGTTTTAAAATTTCAGTAATGGCCATTTTGTTACTCGGTCTGAAAGGTGAACGGACAAGGAGCTTGCAAAGCAGGCCCTGGAGTAATGAAGCGCGAGTTGAAGAGGCACACGCATGACAAAGGCAATGCGTCTCTTTTCTCATGCGCGCCCCTAAAAACTCGCGCTCTGAACTCTAGTCAGGCTACACAGGCTAACGAACAAGTGAAACAACTAATTTTGATTTTAAATGAATTCTGTGATTCACAGTAGCAGTAGTTTTGGTTTCAATTGTATATACACTGTACTAATCAGATTACTAGAGTCATTTACCGGTCGCTACTTGGAATTGATGGACGGCATGTTCATCATCTTCCATCTCCCCTTCTCTTCCTTCAGGCACAAGAGCGGACTTCTCTCCTTTGATTGACTGTCAACAACAACAATGACAACAAAGTATTAAGCACAACATTGATAAATAAACAAAAATAAATAAATGAGAATTTCAGTGGAAATTATCCACAGATTGACTCTTCTGTCCACTGTTTCCAGGTCAAAATATAATTTAGAAATGTAGGTTTTTGTGGAGGGAGGAAACCGGAGTAGTACTGTCAAAAAACCGGTAAAAAAACCCTCGGGTCAAGGACGAGAACTAACAACAAACGCAACCCACATATATACTGATACATGTAACGCTGGGTCGGAGATTAGAACCCGGACCACATTGGTGGGAGGCGAGTGCTCTCATCACTGTGCCATCCCTGCTCCCCTACATGCACATTGATTGGCAGCTGCTAATCATCCCATTGTCTTATTACCTCTCTGTATTTTTGCAAATAGAGCTTCAAGGGTTCCACATAATTGTCAAATCCTAACGTTTGCATGGCAAAAAGGATATCTTCCCCATTGATTGTCTTTCGTTTTTCTTGGTGGCATCTTTCACTTGCTCTGTGTTTTAGTTAAGGACAATTTTACACTACATATATTTTACTAGCCAACAGACAGAGGAACATGAGAAAGATATTCTGTCAGCGTAGCTACTCGGAAAAAAATTCGAGTTCCCCAACAGAGTCGAACCTATGACCTTCTGCACACCGAGGAACATGTTTTGGAGAGTATCAAACCTGTGCTGGACTAGCATACCATCCAGGCTGGGGGAGAAGCAATACTCCAAATCGCTTTGAACATACAGAAACCCAGTTAAGCTCCCACACCAATGAGTGGAGGAACAGGGGGTCTGAACTTCCCGCTTCCCCACCTTGTACTCCCGGTTCCACCCCTTCTGTTGTGGTTCCTGACACTTTGTGCTTTATCTATTACAAAATATTATGCAATGTTGTGAAATATTTTGCTATTTCTCCCGGTTCCCGTCCCCTTGGGAATCCTGCTTCCTCCGCCCCCTTTACTCCCGGGTTCCTGCCCCCTGTCCTCCCCCCCCCCCCCCCCCCCCCCGCGCCCCCTCCACCTATGAGCTATCTAGCACCTCTTATCACTGAGACTGGAACAGGCTTCATCTGAAGTATTTATATTGATTTGCTGTTAGCCACGTTAGTGATAAAAATATTATACTACTGTCAAAGGATACTCGCTAGTTATGAAGCTGATAAATTCAGGACACGCATTCCTGAACACACTCTTTGGCATCTTTTGCAATCTGGAATGAAACCAAAACAATAATGTTAAAATAACAAATTCCAAAGTGAATTACTGCAAGTCTGTTTGCAATGATTAAATTTACATGTAGATACCTTTCCTGTCTTGGGAATCGACTTCTTCATTATTCGAGCAACATTTGCAATTGGCAAGAATCGATCCTATTGAGGGAAAAACAGATGCAATAAATAATTATTAAAATATATGCCAAATGTTTTATGAATTCAAAATAATGCACTCAAAATTCTTCAGTGCATTGTTTCTCTAAAATTAATTACTGTCTACATGTACCTGTTCTCTGAGAATATCATCGCGCTCCTTCTCATCACCATCTACATCACCATGTACTCCAGCATCTTCATTTCCTGTTCAATAAAAAAGAAAAAAAAACATGTAAAAAAAAAAAAAGATATATATGGCATCACTGCTATGAACTCCCCAAAACAGGAGCACCTTTTGGTTTATACCTGTGGGCAGTCTTGATAATTCAGGTGCACAGTTATGTCAATTAATAATAATAATAATGTCTATAGCGCCATTTCCCATAGGTTCAATTAAGGATTAAGTCTACTACAAAATTATACATTATATTTTTTTTTTAGGGGGGGGGGGGGGGGGGGAGTTGTGAGGAAAATGTGACATGTGAATGTAAACATGCATAATTTTGGGGCATCAAAATTAAACAGACATAGCATGTACATTCCGTAAAATTTGGTTTTTGTCAACATTAAATCTTTCTTCGATAATCTGGTCCTTGGCTTGTACAATGTATGATTGGTCTGCTACCTCCAATACAGCTGTACTTGTATTTTCAAAAACGTCACTGAGAGATGTTTATAAATACATGTGACAACTTACTGGGGATTAAAAAGTGAACTACTGTTACTCCCATAATAAAGCAACATTTTGCGTATCAAGAGCTCTATCCTTTATCCACGTACATGTACAAAATACAATGATAACACACGCATACATGTACATCATGTACCAGCTGCGTTATATAGCAATCACAGACAATAACGGGTGTTGTTTATTCTGGAGTAAAACCTTAGTTATTTCTTGGTTCTAGGATGAAATCTTTTCAATGTCATGTGACCATTCAAATGAAAGCTAACGGGTGTACTCCTTTAGTACTAAATGTTTTCTCAAATATTTTTACCAAATGGAGATCTTAACAAAAACTGTCCATTTTTTCTTGTTCTTTTAATGTACATGTACAATAATACAGTATGTGGAAGTAATTTGGTAAATTCTTACACTGTAAGTCACTATACAATGTACATGTAGTAGGCAAAGGATTAGGAGATGAATAAGGCAAGTTGAGTTCCTTCATTTTGAGCATTTACACAAAAATATCTGGTTCTTTGAGGCAGTACAGAATGTATATGTATATCAAATCAAAAAAATATTTTCGACAAATCAGAAGTAGTGTATTATCCAGCAGAGTTGTTTTTTACAGTACATTATGAAATCAGTGCTTTGTCTAGAGGTATAATCTTTCAGAACCATTTCAAAATGGACTTTAACAGAATCAAGACAAATATTTTTTCACTTCTAGATGTAGAAAAATCTGATCACTTAAATAAAATAATAAAAATACTACAAAATAATGTACATCGAGTCTCATGAATTCATGCCGGCGACACTTTCTCATGCAATTGATTCTCAAAAGCAAAACCAACAATATCAACTCAAAACAGAAATATAATCTCAAAAACCCAAGATGAATTGTTCTTCAAATCAGAGACGAGTTTACTGACAAGATTGCGCACACAATGAAAGGCCACAAAACTGCTCTCGAAACTGATTGGGAAGTGTCAGGGGTTTGCAGCCATCATTGGACAGAGAGGAAATTTCCTTATTTCACAGAACAACCCTTTAGAACATAAACTCCATTAGAAGATGATTGGAAGTATGCAAAAGGTTCTTTGAATTATTGGTGAACCATGACAAATTCATCAAATAAAAACAGCCAATCATGGAAGTCTCGATTCACCTTGCCGCATCACTCCTACGATGTATTAAGCCCGCCACAAGCCACTGAAAAGAAAATCAACACCAACCTTTTGGAAACGAGAATGGGTTGAATGGCGGAGGAGGGGGGAAGTTTGGATCAAACGGCATCAGTGGGTAACCTCCACCGTATCCCATATTCATGTTCATAGCTGATTCTCAAAGACGCTTACTTTCCTTTTTGCTTTGAAAATTTAATAAACCGATCCTAATTACACAATTAGGGCCCAGAAAATTTGTATCAAGAAGTCTTATCTGATGAAAACAAATTAGTACTTGTAAGGAAGAACTTTGATTGGACAATCTAGTGGTGAAATGCACTAGTTCGTGCACTGATTGTATTATGTTTTGTACGTAATATATTATTCACGTCACAGCGGGAAATAAGTGTGATAATTCTACATACAATGCCTTACATAAACTTGTATTATATATAAAATATATTGAGCTCAACTGAGATTTTTAATCCCAATAATGGGATTTGTAAAACTTACACGATAATCAAGGTTTTGCCAGGAAGTTCAAACATTTTTGACAAATAGTAAATAGTAATTTAAGTAAGTGCACTAACAAATATTTATTTAATTTATTCTGGGGGAAAAATCATTCAAGCAAAAGATTATCACACCATGAGAGGCGCATCAATTTTTCATAAGAGAATAATAGATCAACTCAGCAAAGGAATTAATTATTAATAATAACAAAAAATACTCAAATTAATTATCAAGAAAAAGCTTTCATGACATAAAAAAAGACCAGAAGTAACTTAGGTAGAAATCCTTAAATTTTCAGCTACTATCAAACCCTGTCTAGCAGATATGACGAGAAAAAGGAACATTTCATCAACTACAGTACATGTAGAAATTGTTGCGCGGCCAAAGTCTCAGAAATAACACTAACAGAGAGGATAATAATAATTATTATTATTTTTAAAACTAGAAGAGTTAAAATATTTTTGTAGCCGGCAGGCAGACATACTGTGGATATACAACCTAACAAATTAATATACATTGTATTAAATTTTGAGTTACATGTACGTTCTTTGATTTCTTCTCCTCAAAGCAGAACATCATAAATTTCTGAGGTAAATGCGATTGTCCACAGCTGTTACTTGAAGCATTATTTTCTACATAGCAATTTTTTTGGTATATTTATTTTACTAATAGCGGTACAATATGGTACATCCATGTATGATGTATTGTGCACACACGTAATAGTACACATTTGCCTACTGACAGTATCAAAAATACATACATGTACAGTGTACATGCTACATGTAGCTACTTTATTATTAAGAATAATAACTTTATTTAATTTGAAGAGGTTAGCACTCATCTTGTACAATGAATTGTAACAAGTTATGTTTACAATTGACATGCAATCTTTCAAGATCCACTATTGGGGAATACCATAACCTTAAATCACTCCGCGCCAGAAGCGCATAAGGCCGTTATTGGGGAATAGCCTGAAAAATATTATTGCCACTTCATCTTACAAAGCCATCAAGCTCCGCCTATACCTGGCACAGGAACAGACTTGTAACTTTTTATGTATACCCACCCCACCCTACCCCAGGCAATACCCCCACACCAGGTACCCCACAACATTGCAGTATTCACCATCTGTGGTAGTAGTGTAAGGATAAATCAAATTCTTGATTATTTGTGATCATGACCCTTCAATTTGATTCACGATCCCTTGATTTCGCAACTTCAAGGGCAAAAACCATGAGCTCAGTCAATTCTTACAGACAGAAGTGAAACATGTACTTGTTCCAACGACTGTACAGAGTTTGTTAACTACATGGTACTGCTCAACATCATTTACATACACTCCCCTCACCACTCCCCCCCCCCCCCCCCACTGTAACTATTACCCATGATGCTATGCTGAATTGTTCAACTGTTTGTTCACCATTCTCGTCCCCAGAGGCCACGATCCTTTGGTCAGCACCAAGAATCGAGACCTCTGGCCGGGAACCAATTTGTTGAACATGCGCAGAGTACTCGTTCTATATTCTCAGCCAATCAGATTTGTCAGATTTGACGGTAGTCCGCGATTCGCGGACTTCCGGTTACTCTGCGCATGCTCAACAAATTGGTTCCGGCCAGAGGTCTCGATTCTTGGTGCTGACCAAAAGGATCGTGGCCTCTGGGGACGAGAATGTTTGTTCACCACAGGCGCTAATTCAATTAATTTGTGACATTTTTAGAAACACATGGGCCCCTCAATCATAAATGGGACAGGAATAAAAGGCATGTGTACTTCTTACAGAACAGTAGTCACAAGAATTGCATTTTATGAAGACATCCTGTTGTTGTCCTCAATTTTATGACCTCGTTGTTTGACCTTTTAAAATGAACTTGTGAATAAATAAATTAAATGGCGCACTCTTACATCTCACTTCGTGAAAATATTGTGGTCCTTGCCAAAAATTAGTGGAAGCGGAAGATCAAAGGACTATTTTGGCAAGATGTATCAACACTCGAAACCAAGAAAAAATTCAAACAATTTTCGCTTTCATTGCGAGGGGCGAAGACTTGAAGAAAACTCAAACAAATGAGTGTATACGGGTGTATAAGCTAAATAATTATTGTTCTCGGTGCAACAGCTGTACATGACTGAAAATCATTCAAAGACGTAACGGACTTTTTAGCTGTACTACCTTTTGTACTAATGTGTAACTTCACGAAATAAACACAGTACGGCTGAAATTGACAAATATTTATGAACAAAAGCGTGCTGCAATCTACAAGTTTGCCAGACTGTATCATAATTAAGCTTAAGTTAACTAACTTATCGCGGGAATAATTACACGATAAAACATGAAAACAAATAACAAAATATGTCCCTTACCCTCGTGGTCATCATGTTGTATAACATATTGAGGCGGACCGGGCAGTCCATAATCTGCCGGCATGGCTGTAACAACATGGGTGCCTTCATCTGTTCGATCAACTCCCGAAGCCGCGCTCGTTAAACTTCCGTCCACAACTCCAACATCATCTGTGGAGGGTACAACAGCGACTTGAACTCCACCTGGGACGTTAGAAATGGACAGATGACCACGATCGTCCCCGAGTCCTACATGAGTTTCGTTTTGAACCTCCGGTCGCTCAATGACTTGTTGCACAGCTCGTATACTGACTTGCTCTGCTCCGTGTCCATTGGGAACTGTCGCTTGTGTATAGCTCTGTGCATAGCTAGCTTGTCCGCTATCTGGAGCCTGGCTGTTTATACCATCTGTGTTGTCATTTCTCGCCTCTTCGACGCCTTCCATGCGATCCATCTGTCGCGATCGCCCACTGCATCCATGTTCAAAACAAGAAAGCAAGAAATAAGACAAGAATTCGGCGCTAAGTGGGTACAAACCCTCGCCTTGAATACAAAAAAAAGCCCACGGGGGCTTTTGACTTCAAAAACCGCCCGGAAAATAAGATGTAAACAACGTCCAAGACAAATTTTTGAGACAAATCGCGGCCGCAAGAGTCGAGCGGCAAATCTTCGAAACGCTTCGAAAACTTCAAGTCAAAAACGTGGATATCTCAATAGCAAGAAATGTAATTGGTGGAGGGCGTGAAGCTAAAACAAACCTTTCTCGATTTTTTGTTGGCTAGCCGGTGTTTCGTTTGAGTTAGAGTAGCCAACGAAAACGCGAGTTACAGATCGCATGCGAGTGGCTGTTCGTTCGCCTTCTTCACCACTCACAAACGAGCTCCGAGAGCACAACTTCCACACGCAGTGATCACACGTCAATCAATGCGTCCAGCTGTCATAATCAACCAATCACAATCAAGAAGATACAAACCATTGTTCTTTTAAGCCAATAGGAGTGGACTTAAAATATAACACTGGCTTACTTTGCATAAATTACCTTGTCTTTGTTTGCGTCTACTGAAGTTCCTTGTCAAATTCATTATTTTTCGGCTCGAAAAATTACGAAATAACGTTTGAAAATCGTCAATTTGGAAAAAGAAATAACAAAGTTTCCCAAAAATACAGGAAATGTGCTTGAAAATGTTGTTTTTCACCCGGTTCCTTCCCAATCGCTTTCTTTATTTACCGCGCAATAAATTATGCATCATGATATTCGAGGGAAACATTGAAAATTATCACTATAAAAGAAGCGC
This sequence comes from Desmophyllum pertusum, assembly GCA_029204205.1. Lineage (NCBI taxonomy): Eukaryota > Metazoa > Cnidaria > Anthozoa > Scleractinia > Caryophylliidae > Desmophyllum > Desmophyllum pertusum. Next base: position 66,082 of record MU827340.1, on the reverse strand, counting down.
CTATTTTTTTTTTCATTTTTTTTTTCAATTCGTAATATAATATTTTGTACCTTAGGACGTGGATTTTTCTGAATTTTTTTAATCTTATGTTATGTTTTGTTAAATTTTCGATAAAAAAAAAAACTGAAACAGCGCTTATAAAATTTGTACAAACAGCTTGAAAGTCAGTTTCACCTGTCAAAAACTCAAAAACAATTAAATTATGGGTGTGATCTTCCCAAAGGCTACGAAACTATTTCAAGGTTTGTTTTTTTCACAAAATACCCGAAATCAAGAAATGAAATAGTCCCCCCTTAATTTTATAAGGATATTTTTTTTAAACACGGCCACTTCATAGATATATTTTTAAAATCTGAACTAGCAAGCACTTCTAGTTCACGAAAGTGAATAAATTAAAATGTTGTGCGTCCGATTTCACAAAGAGGGTTTATAGAATGCGGAAGCGCGGGTGTGTGCAGTGCCGAAAAAAATAACTTGAAAGTTGAAAAGGCTGCACCTTGGCTGCACAAATAAATCAATGGACTCTGACTGCAGTTGTGGAATGATTTATCTTTTGTTTCTTTGCGAATTATCTCGATTTTGACGACCTTGAACGTGGGGGTTTGCGTAGTGGGGGGCATACGGGAGCTTTCTCTTAAATATCGGGAGGGCCTGGGAACGAGAGCCTTCGAGCCTTCGTGCGTTTGGTCACGGTATGGAACAGTTGAAACAGCTATGGAAAATTTGCTTGTTGTAGTTCTTAATTCTTGCCTCTTTATGCAGGGTTCAATTCCTACTGTTACCATCCCCCCCCCCCCCGGGCACACCCCCGGGCATTTGCCATTTTTTCTTCGCTTGGAGTCCTATTCCCCACCCCCGGTATAAAGAAAGAGGCAATTCCCCACCCCCGGGACACTTTAAAACAAACTGCACTGTTTCACAAGAAGACGGAAATATTTATTACGTTTTACAAAATAGATCGACGTGGACTCGTATGCATACAAAGGTCAGGAAACATCTCTCCCGATGTTTTTGTCTCTCGTCCGTGTTTCTTTGGCTTTTAACGCTCCTCTCTTGTGGTTTTTTCAAACACAGGTTTTATAAACTTGGACAAATTGTGTTCCTCCAACCAATCGCTTACAAATTGGAGGGCTTTCGGACTTTCCAAGCAAATACGTCCGCTAACTGGGACATGTCGGCCCGTGTGATTCGATGCCAATTTTCGCCCCACAATTCTTTGCGCAACTAGAATTATCCCCACCCCCTACCCCGGTACAAGACCACTTGCAAAATTCCCCACCCCCGGGCCACAAGGGCTGACTTTGTCCCGGGGGTTGCCCAGGGGGGGGGGGGGGGGGGGATGGTAACAGTAGGAATTGAACCCTGCATTACAACACGACGATAGCTCCAGAAGCAACCTCGTTCCCAGGGTCTCTCTTCTTCCCACCATTGGTCACGCAAGTGTGTTGCGTGACTACCCAAGAAGACCGTGTCACGTCACTGGGTGCAATTATAGGATCAGGAGATAAAGATGGGAAGGGAATAGAGTTAAAAATTGGAGTTCTAGTGATCTGACTTAAAATTTCTCCTTACTTTCTTCCTTACTTGCGAAAAATCACACTCTGTTCTAAGTGGGGAGGGGCAGGGGGTGGGAAATCCTTTAGTTAAGGGGGAGGGAAGTCTATGGGGGGGGGGGGGTGGGTGTGGGAGAGAGGGCAGAAGGAAGGATTCCCAAGGTGGCAGGAACCGGGAGAAATAAGAAATTTATTTGCAATATTGCATAATTTATTATAATAAAGTGCCAATATAAAACATGCATGCGTATTATGAGAGTACAAAGCACGGAGCTCACGAATGCTCGCGCCATCCGCTGAGTTTGTTTTGAAAATAAAGCGCGTCGCGCACAATATCTCGAGAAAAAGAGAGGACTGTTTTGCAGTCTATGTTTCTCCCTACACTTCTTTTGTGCTTGTGCCTCTTCCTGCGGGCTTTATAACAGAAAAAAGCATGTTGAGGCTTTTTTATTTGTTAAATATTTTGCAATAGAAAAAGCACAAAGAGGCAGGAACCACAACATAAGGGGTGGGAACTGTGAGAGTACAAGGTAAGGGAAGGGGGAAGTTCAGGACCCTCTGTCCCCCCCCCCCCCCCCCACTTCTAATGCCAGCTTTAATCTGTTCAATCAATAAATAATCAATAACTTTACTAGTGTGTCTTAGCTTCTAGCTGTCCACAAGTAGACTACTAATATTATTGGGGACACTTAGTTTACAAAAGAGCACAAGTAGAGCACAAGTATATGGTATTTTATTGTAATTTTATTTAATAAAATTACAATAAAATATCAGATACTTGTGCTCTACAGCTTTTAGTACTAATTAAGCTTATAACTTCAGCTAAATTGAGGATAGACAACTGAGAAGCCAAACAAAAAAGCGCTACCACATGTATTGATAAAGCAAAAACAATAGTCCATTTTACAGTTGTGTGCTTAGAATCCAGGCCTTTGAACAGAAGTGAGGCTGGAGATGACTTTGTTGTGATACAAACCTTCCTTCTTTTCAAATGTAAATTATTCTGTAATTATACATGGAGTTTTACGGTAGTTTCTGATCTCTATCATCTCATGGTCAGCCTAACCTCACTTTCATGCAGAGGCTTGGTTACATTTCACAGAACTGTAAAATAGTCTATTGAGTTTCTTCTGATTTATAAACAAAATTGAAGCTATTTGTATCATTGAAAAAACATTGCAACTAGACATAACTGTTCTTCAGGGTGTGTTACACTAAGCAGTTTTTCTACAAATTGCATGAAAAATTACTTTGTGTAATATTGTTTATTTTTTACAAATATCTCTTTTGTACTTATTTTGGATTTTTAACCCCAGGGATTGCAAACATGCCGCCATTACTCAAAATATTTAGGTGGCCTGACAACAACAACAACAACAACAACAACAACAACAACAAGGGGTTCTTAAAATAATTTTTTAAAAAGCTAAGCTTTTGTTCTGGCTAAAATAATAATTATTATAGTGACTGTACAGTAATATTTAGGTAGCCATGCATATTATTTTATTTAACAACGTAGCCATAAGGTAGAGTTCCAGTGCATAGAACTGCCTAATTAAAATAACACTCAAGCGAGTTTCTGAGAACACTAAAGTAACATGCGAGTCATCCCTACAATGCAATCGCATGTCTGTATTTTCTATTTCTTAACTGTAATTATATTGGCCTGCGTAGCTTGGCGGTTTTGTTGGTGTGCAATTTAAAAAATTTTAAGCAGTGACAGTGAGTAAACTGATTCATAAGCGGCGAAGTCGCAACAGTGAGTAAAAATTTGTAAGCAGCGAAGCCGCTACAGTGAGCGGCGCAGTCGCAATAGTCTGGGGCGGTAGCCCAGCTACCTTGCCGCTTACAAATTTTTATGTCGCACGCCAACAAAACTGCCAAGCTACGCAGGCTATAATGACATTAAAAATCCTGCTTGCAAAAGGTAGGATCTTTCATGGGCATAGCACTGTCCAATTAAGCCTTGGAACTTCCCACATACTGTACATGTACTTTAGACAGTACACGCACAATGTATCTGCAGCTAGTATTAATACAACTGTTCCCCTTGCTTTTATTTGACTTCCAAAAGGAAATGAACTGCTATCAAATTGTGCCGAGGAAGAGGCAGGCTGTGTCAATGAGGAGCAGAAGACTCGTTCATGTGAAGGGCTGCCATTCGTTCAATGTCGTCAAGACTAAGAGACGAGACCCATGTCTTAAAGTCCTGGATAATAATATTAAACACATCGCTATTATTAATAATAAAATAAGAAATTAACAGAATTAACACAACTTTAATTAATGCAAATGGAGGGGGAAACTGTTGAAAATGAAGACAAAATTAATGCAAAAGTGAAGGTAATATTTAATTCTGTTGAAGGAAATTAATGCACAAAGAAAACACAAAGAAATCCTAGCAGTATGTGGGAAGTTTGTCACATCCGAACCTAGTTATCTGGCCTAAGCTTCCATGAGTCTCCTGTAGCTCAGTGGTAGAGCGTCCGACCAGTGTGCGGAAGGTCATCATTAGATTCTACTCCTTTTGGGAGAATTCGGAAATGAAATTTCCGAGTAGCTTGTGTAACTGACTGATTATTAACATCTTTCTCACACTTTTTGTGATGACAACACAATCCAAAATTAATGTCATGATCCGCATTACATTGAAGAGCACCCTACCTTGGCACTCAACAAAGTGTTTGATTTATTGTTGACAACTTTTTGACATCTTTTTTGACAACTTTATGATGGCTTCCATTTAAACCAGCAAATCAAATTATTGCAAGAATTGTGGGAGGCGGAGATGTCAATTGTCAGAATGCGAGCATGGAGCTTGACAACTCCGCCTCTCATAGTTCTTGCATTTTGATTGGCCAGTTGAAACAAAAGCCATCAAAAAGATGTCAAAAAGTTGTTAAAAATATTAATCAAAAATTTGTCGAGTGGCAACAGTAAGGCGCTCTTCACTGTAAGGTGACTGGTTATTTGGGAGCAAACAATAAAGAAAGCTATCATGATAACAAACCTCTCTGAATTTCAGCATCACCCGTTCAGTATCCTGCTCACTGAAGTGACCTTTGAGAAAATCTCTCAGCAATCCAAAGAAGTCATTAGGATTTGCGCTACTGGCTTCATCACTTGCTTTTCTTATAGATAAGTGAAGTTTGCTTCCTTCCACGATCTGATACTCGCGTAAAGTGGAAGAATCTGACAGTGAGAATTTAAAAAAATATATGAATGTGCATGGAGACTAAAGGCCGGGCCTAACAGCGATGAGAGTTGCTGAGAGTTGGCTCGCGATAGTTTTCTTCAACTTTCGTCGACTATCATCATCTTGGGGCAAACAAGGGAAAACTCTCAAAGACTCTCAAGAAAACTTATCCCGGTTTCCATAGCATGAAACCGACTAGGAGTATTGCTACTCCCTAGATGGAGAGTCTACTATTTAACAATTAGATTATGAGCTCGAGATTTCTATGATGCGATAGTTGATGAGGTCGTATCACATCATAGAAATTGAGAGCGAATAATCTAATTGTTTTAGTAAAAATCATAAACAATTGTCTAGTATTAACTCTAAATCTTCTTCCGAAACTTCGGAGAAACGAGAAGAAACCGCAATTTTGTAGACGACCTCCAGCCACTGCACACTAATATAACAATAGAGTGTTTCTGTCGAGGAACTATCGGCTGATAGTTGCCCGCGGAAATTTTATGTTCTAAAAAACAAATATTAGCCCGAGAACGAAGTTCGAGGGCTTATATGCTAGTTTTTTAGAACATAAAATTTCCAAGGGCAACTATCAGACCGATAGTTCCGAGACAAAAACACTCTATTGTCGTTATTGTTCACCACTAAATTTTCCGTGCGGCGGCCTAAAACTGAAAACGACATGAATTTATTTATTTCGATTTCTAACACACAGCTGCGACGCTTGGAGCTTCAAAAATAGTTTTGCTTTTCAACTTTTGTCTCGTAAATACGTACAAAACTTTAGGTTAAACTTCGTTATTACTTTTTCAAAAGTTATAAATCGACTGAGTGATTTTTCAGTTCCATCTAAATGAAGTATGATTTGTATGAAAAACGGCGGCAAAACCTGGCGCGGGTTCCACCAAGTCAGTTGAATGAAAAGAAAGCAGGACTGACAAAAAGTTTTCTTCGGATTATTTCTTCGCTCAATCTCTTCTAAAGTTTCATATATTCTGGAAAATTGTGCAAATGATTTAGCACAAAATGGGAAGATCTGAAATAATTGTGGAGCTGAACATTATATTCATTTTATAAGTCAAACGGACTGAACGGAGTCGAAGGTTTCACTGCGGACAAACGCTTGACGAACTGCCGTATTTAAGCTTCGTAACCGATATTTATTGTGCTGATTCAAGCTGGAATTGACAAGCCTCTTGGAAATACAAGGTAACAATACTGAATAGGCTAAGCTTAAACTTGTGGTGTAAACAGGCTATCATTTTTTGGACGAATTTGTGTCGGTTTAACGATCTTTCCGTAAATTGTTTAGTGCTCTTTCATTCGCATTTGTTGTACATTTACAGGAATTTGCCATTAAATATTTCGTTCCAAACTTCGTGCATGCCCATATGTTATGAAAGAATTGATAGAGAGTAAATTCTCGCTATTTTTTAATTTATTCTTTCAACTGTTTAGCTCAAAACTGCACAAAACGGGTGTTTTTCGCTCGGGCGGGCACTATCGATCCGGGGTTTTTTGCCCGACGGGCACTATTACCTGACAGTGTCTCTCCGCGGATGAAACACTATCATGTCACGTGTTCGATTTAAGCCAATCAGAATCAAAGAAAATTTAGTGGTGAACTATAATGGCTGATAGTGTACGAGTAGCTCAGCCAATCAGATTGTCTCATTTGCATTAGTATACTAGTAGAGTTTTACTAACAAAATTTAGTTTCCAATCCTGGATTACTGTACACAAAATTGTACTTTCTCACTTCTCAAATGGAAATGGAAATAATGAATGTTATGCTACATGTAGCATGAGGATACACACACTATACCTGCCAAAGTTTTTCCTTTAAAAACTAATCTTTGCTGTAGCACAGGCACATCAAGTTTTTCAGACACAAGCCTCTTTACAAATGAGATCTGGTCATTTTCAGAAACCTACATGCCAAGAAATGAGTATGGTGTAAAAACATGTACTGATAAGGTCATATAATAACACAGAGTAATGGGGCCTCGCTCTTCTTTTGCTAGCATATTCATGAGTCCATCTGTGCGCCATTTGTAGCTTTAAAATCGTAGATTTGTTTCTTGGCATTTCTAAAGGCTTTGTAAAAGAATTGGTCAGTAATATGGGAAGTTTAAATAGGAGAGCTCTTCAGCTGGAATTCCTTCAGCTGGTTCTTGTGTTCACAACTTCGATGAACACACACTATACTATAAAGAATGGAACAATATTGATTTCTTCTCTTACCTCTAGCCGTACTTCTTGTCCATTCAATATCTTTACAGTAATCTGCATATCCTGTTCTATAAAAGGCTAGAGTACGAAGCAGAGGATTGAAATTAACGTGGACGGAACTCTGAGAACTACAAAGTCTTCGAAACTGAAATGAATCTGCGTGGCCACTAAGTTCTGGCTAGGTTCCCAAGCTGCGTTTCTCGTATCTATTCCTCTCGCCAACCAACCGGTCACCGCCGGCGCACACGATTTGTATGGGATTGGTGTCCATTTTTAACTCGTGAATGCATACCTATGAACGGGTTATCGCATTTAGGTGGGAGGCTAGCAGAGCTATGAATTGCAATAATTGTCAATCGAAACGTCTGTCTAAATGATTATTTTATTTAGGAGCCCATGACCCAGCTGAAGTATCCTTTCACGCCTTGAGTAAACACAACTTTCTACAATCACGTCCCCAGAGCCTGCGCGTGTTTGGTCAGCGGTGACCACCAAAAGGATCGCGGACTCTAGGTTTCTAGAGGTATTGTCACGCCAGCATAGCGTCATGTTGCTTAGCAACGTCGGGACGAAAACTGCGGGCTCTGTCCCGTCTCGATGGCGGGATTTCGCCATCAACTGGTACCAGGAGCGTACTTGTTCCCCAAACTGAGTATTAAGGATACACAATTAGGATGATATTTCTTCCTTCTTTCCAGCTCACTTTATATGTTGAAATCCATCTTTAGCATTTTTACGTAGTAATAGTAAAACTTTATTTCTACAGGATGGCCCACTCAGCTCAAAGGCTGGTATCTAGAGGGGCCCTACATCTAAAAAATACATTACAATAAAATTTAAGAAGCGAAAAAAGTTAAAAATACTATGCTAATTACAGTAACTAAGAAGCTAAAACTGAGTTAAATTGCCCCTAGGGGCACGGCAAACTCTTTCAACTACTTTAAAAATACGTTACTAAAAAGTTATGATAAAAATATGTTTTTGGGCTAGGCGGCAGAAAGTCTGTATATATGTGGTCGGCGTTTGCTAATTTGGGATGAAGTTCGTTATATATATTTTTTGCGGCACTAAAAATAAAGTGTTTTCCCAAAAATTTTGTTGAATCTTTGGGAGAGATAGTCTCCCGGGGATAGCCTAATGCTGTGCCTGGTTATATAGCTATGTATATTGCTAAATTGTAACGCCAAATTTGGTATTTTTTTTTTTAAATAACGATTTTAATTAGCAATATTTACAGACACAACAAAAACGGTTGTTATTAGAGCCGTTTAATGACGGCTTCATTAAAAAAACCGCGATTAATATGGTATGCACCGAACATGCAGCTGCCCAATGATAAGTTCAGTTTACTTTAATGTCGCCGTTTATTTACATGAAAACTTATTCTTTCTTTACCTTTATATCAATAGTTTAGTAAACTCAGTTCACTTGGAGACCAAGAGACCAGGCCTTGAGACAATTATTAGTAAAAATCGGCAAGCAAAGCTACGATGGACACCTCAGGGAAAGAGGAACCGGGGAAGGCCCAGAACAACATGACATGGAGAAGATCGACTGAGGGTGAAGCACAACAAACTGGACTGAGCTGGAAACAACTGGAAAGAGTGGCCAAGGACAGGGGAAGATGGAGATCTCTGGTGGACAACCTATGTTCCAATGGGAATTCAAGGGTTTAAGAAGAAGAAAGCTACCTAGTTCAGATACAAATGCATGGCAAAAAAAAGTGCCAACTGAGTCCTGATAAGCCTCTACAATAAACTATAGATTACTCACGCCCGGAGATGATTATCTATTCCTCGGTCTGCAATATATATACGAGGAGGGTAAAGGTCCAAATGAAAAAAGAGTAACGAGTATACCCTCCTGTATTAGCATGCACCAAGTCGATGGCTTAAACAAATTTGTTTAGATTAGGATTTTAACATCTCTCCAGTTAATCAGTCAATAAAACATAGTTCAAACTCAGTCCACTGCGACATTTTTAAAGCTAAGTAAAGTTATCGCCGATTTGTTCAGTTCCACAGCAGACACTGGTTCGCCATCAGGACCTTCTCCAACTGCCAACTTGAAATTGCTCTCGTTTCCATTTCGACTCGATTGCCTGCCGACATTTTTGCGACAAAGAATTTTGCTGAGGGATTCCGGTACCTCGGCATGCGCCACGCGTAGACGAACGGGTCTAACAGGAATTTCAGGTAAAGCAGGTTATCTACCATCAGATTTGCAATCAGGGTCTTCGCGGAAGGAACATCAGGGTTGTCCATGAACAGTCTAACTGTCCACAGGACAGCGGCAGGCGTGGCACATACGATCAACACGACAATAAGCATGAAATTCACACGGACAAAGTTGCGCTGCACTTGGACGTGTTTACCGTTGTCTTGTGCTCCTGTTCGACCTTGAAGCGAGTTTGCTGCCGCCATCTTCTTCTTCATCGCGAGATGTAAAAGGATGTAGATTGCGATAGTGACGAGAACCAAAAGATACATGTGGACGAACAGGTCTATGATGCTCTGGACGTATGAAGACACGCCCATCAAAGGCAGGCACCAGAACGTCGCCGAGTACAGATAGATGACCACAACACTGATCAATACTTTCGTCTTTGTGACCAAGCGGCCGTACCTTAGAGGCGATGAAACCACGATATACTGCGTCACTGTAAAAGCGAACACGATAAGAAACGATGCCGTGATGGAAAAAGCGCTGAAATACGTTACAACATACATGGCCAGTCGGCATTTCTTTTTCAAAGGATGTTTGAAGTAAGCAAACATGAAAACAAGTGGCGGATACGGGTTCTTGTACCAGCGCTGTCAGTAGGTCGACTATGGACAAACCAATGAGAAAATACGTGGTTGGGTTACGGAAGATTTTCAGTGGGTCGACGTGGACAACGAAAAGAAGAAGGCCATTGGCAAGGATCGTTGCTATTGAGACCACGACTATAAAAATTGAGGAACCGAAAGCGACTTTGTAAAATTCCTCATACAATGCATACGGGTCGAACGCCGTCGCTGACTGAACGGTAGCCTCAGTACAAGCCGAAATATTACCAGATGTACTTTGATTTATTTTGTTTGAGGAATTGCTGCCAATGTTGGTCCAGGAGGTGTTGCATGTAAGGTTCATCTCGGCACCTTTCTAAAGCAAACGGATTCTGTTGGAAAGTCTGTCAGTTTGAGCATTATGAATTTATCCAGCAGGTGTTATCAAGTCTTATTAGCACATGAAAAGCGACACCTATCCATATCTATTTACAGGTATTGGCCTACCGTATTGTCAACATACACATAATATTAATTACCAATTTGCAATGATCGATGACTACCTTTCTAACAACAGCCAGATTAATTTGTTAATTTGTTTCATCTGTTGTGTAAATTGGCTAGGCATATTTATAACAGCAGGATAGTAAAGTTCCACTTTTCCTTTTGGCGCTTTGTTTACCCGTTTAGTCTGAATGAGAGCGCGAGTTCAACCCATGCTGAGATCAAGAAAGAAAACCGAAATTTTTCAGTGGCAAGTAAAAAATATTATTTAAAACAGCTATGGCACGAAATATTAAGTAATTTTTTTTTGCGGTCTGCAAAATTACCTATAAATGGAAGGAAACTTGCAAATAACATTTTGCTGAGGTAGCGAAACAAGAAAGAGATACGAAGAACTAAGGAGGAAGAAGGATGGTTATTCGTATTGGGCAAGATTGAAACGGATTACTAACGACGAGCTTGAAAAATTCACTTAGGCTAAATGTTGCCTTTTTAAACCATAAAAAAGCAACTGAAGAGCAATGATATTGCCCGTTCCGAAGTTCAAAAAGGGACTGGGCACTAGTTTATCTTTTGTTCAAATTACGTCATATTAAACATTTAATTGCATACAAATTAGTAAGTTCACCAAGTTTGGTTATGTTACATTGCATAGTAACAAGGCTGTGAGCTGTCAAAGGTCGTCCAAATTCCATACAAACGTCTCTAAGCCAGAAATGGCATCCCCCAAATCCATACAAAGTCTCTAATTTTTCTGATTTTTGAAAGCCTTCTACATGGTTGAAATCCAACGAAACAACCCCAAACTTGGTAAACCGACTAATTGTAATGTGATCTTTCTTGAGATGGGCTCCAATTTTTAATTAAATCAAAATTTAAAAACTCGTCCCCAGTCTCCATTTGAACGAACGGGCAATTGCAATATTGACTGCCTCTCTTCTCGAGGTAAAAAGTTCATCATCATTTTGGCCTTGAAAGAAAAAAAGCATTTAAAGACGTATAACGTATAAAACCAACACCTGTTCTATCGTGGTATAACCTTAATAACTGACTCACCCCTCTCCCTGCTTTTGAGACAGTCACGTGTCTCATATGTTTGCATAATTTTTTATGCAGTCTGTTCCAGGCTCTCGGTTACAGAGCGCGAGCAAAAAAACAAACAAACAAACAAGGGGAGGGGACTGGACTCTTTTTGCTTCGATTCGCGCGCGCTTTTTCGCTTCGTCCGCTTTTTCGCTCATCCCAACTAACCGAGAGCTAGAACAGGCTACATTTTATGGGAACATTTTGCACAATTGATTACTATAAAAATATAAACTTTATAAAATATAAAATATGCGCCATATAGAAGCAGCGCCGGCCAGCGCGCGATGGAAGGCGGCTGTATTTGCAGGCGCTAGTATCCAGAGGTCTCGAGTTTCTTTCTGTCTGATTTAAAGTGAACTAACCCCAAAACATTTTTTTCGCTAAAATTATACGAGCTTTGTTTTTATACCACGCAACATGAAAGAACATTAATGCTTTGTGGCATAATTGATAACTTCCCTTGTTGTAAAGTGCCTTAGGCCCAGTTCAGACGCCGTACTTCACATGAGCCGAATCAAATTCGAATTTAGGCCGACCCAAATTAATTTAGATCGACTGAATTGATTCAGACGCCGAGCTTAATTCAGCCGAACTTAAATTAATAGGGGAAAATTGCTGTTATATTGAAAAATACATTATAATAATAATTCATGCATGATTTGTTTCGGCTCATGTGAAGTTCGGCGTCTGAATCAAAGCCGGTCCACAGCCGTTATTCTCGGCTGAGCCAGGCGGGAAGAACGGCTGAGCCGATCCGAATTGATTCAGCCGTTCCGAATTGATTCAGACGCCGTACCTCACATGAACTTAATTCATCGAATTCGATTCGGCTCATGTGAAGTACGGCGTCTGAACTGGGCCTTACTGTGATCGCGTTATGACACTGCATGAAGATTATTACTTCCAATTCCAATTATCTTAAGGGAGGTCAACCCACGTTGAGATCAAGAAACAAAAATTATTTTGCCGAGCAGGGAGTTTCGTTCTTATCTGGCCAATTCTCAGGAGAGAAAAACTAATTTGATATATGCTGTCCATCAGTATAGTTACACTTAGCATGCTGCCTCGTCCACTTTTTGTCGGTAAAGAGCGGGAAAACAGGAAACGCGGGACAGGGCTGAATAACGTCTGCGCATGCTCCAAGCGCGCGCCAAGAAACCATAGCAACAGCATTACGTAAAATGGCGGAATTTTCCAAAAAAAAAAAATGAAACACCGTGAAAGCTTTCGCCTTGAATAAGAGTTTGCTTGTAAACTTAAGATCCGCCTGTTACTGAGTGGAAACATATATTTTGTACATCAGGTTGGCCTTTCTGAGCACCCTCGAAAAAATAGCTACGTACGAAGGCAGAGTCCGCGAAAATGCAGAAAACGATTTCAAGTTTCAAGTATTTCACGGCATTTCTTGGCAAAAAAACTTCGATGTAAACTTTGAAGTGCTCAAATTCCTATTTGCAAAAGTAGGAAAAGGAAATATTCGCGTTTTGGTGCGGAAATAAACATAAGATAATATAAAAACATGGCTCTTTGTGTTTTTGACCTCATTAAGCGACCACTCCTTTTAGAAATTCGTCCCCAGGGTCTTTCATAACAGGTAAATTAATTCAAGATGGCGTCTGATGGCGTACCAAGTAATACAAAGGCTTTACACGCGAATATGTTTTATTGGTTCCGTATATTAGTATTTACAATAATTAATTAATCATTATTTTGCTCTTGTCATAAATTATTGTCTTTATAAGCAACAACAACTAAATTATGAGTCCACCAAAGTCCGCCCCGAGAAAAACACTGATTAGCCCCGAGAATAGCACCCCGGTTAGCCTACTATAACTCTGAGAATGATTAGCTTTCTTTTGTGGGTTGGGGTAACGTCTGATCTTATTTTGGGGTATACATTCTAGTCACGACCCTCACTGGATATTCGTAATACCAATTGCACGAGGCAAACATTACTGCGCATGCGTTTTTCACTGCAATCAATCATCTTAGCGGAAGTCTCAGGCCGTTAACAGAAGTTAATTTCAACGGGTTTAAATAAAGGTCACGTCCGTGGACTGTGATTGGCAGATTTCGATCCATTTTGTTTGTTACTTTTTTCCAGGTCTATCGCTTGTCGTCGTCCATATAATGATTAACAACCGCCGGTTTAAAACGCAATCGTTAGCTGCTGGGGTTTGAGCTTCAGAGTTTGCCTGCATGTTATTGAGAGGCGCAGTAAGTTAGATCGAGCGGAGCAAAATATGTAAAATTGTAATGTTAGAAAAACAATCTTTTATGGGTCAGGTTCAACGGTAATTCATTTTTCGAGACTTTTGAAACTCAACAAAGTTATCATTGAAGCGTTTGATGGCGTACTCAGGCTGGTGGATTCCTCCGCGTGTAGGGTTTCTCTCCTCGTACCGTCTTCAGGGTTCTTGTCAGAATGTCGGCGGCGGACGCTCTTATAAAAAGATTCTCGGTACTTCACCATCCGCCACGCGTACACAAACGGGTCTAACAGGAATTTCACGTAAAGCAGGTTATCTACCATCAGGTTTGCAATCAGGGTCTTCGCGGAAGGAACATCAGGGTTGTCCATGAACAGTCTAACTGTCCACAGGACAGCGGCAGGCGTGGCACATACAATCAATACGACAATAAGCATGAAATTCACACGGACAAAGTTGCGCTGCACTTGGACATGTTTACCGCTGACTTGTGCTCCTGTTCGACCTTGAAGCGAGTTTGCCACCGCCATCTTCTTCCCTATCGCGAGATGTAAAAGGATGTAGATTGCGATAGTGATCACAGTCAAAAGATACATGTGGACGAACAGGTCTATGATGCTCTGGACGTATGGGGACACGCCCATCAAAGGCAGGCACCAAAACGTCGCTGAGTACAGATAGATGACCACAACACTGACCATGACTTTCGTCTTTGTGACCAAACGACCGTACCTTAGAGGCGATGAAACTACGATATACTGCGTTACTGTAAAGGCAAACACGATTAGAAACGATGCCGTGATGGAAAAAGCGCTGAAATACGTTACCACATACATGGCCAGTCGGCATCTCTTTTTCAAAGGATGTTTGAAGTAAGCAAACATGAAACAAGTGGCGGATACGGGTTCTTGCACCAGCGCTGTCAGCAAGTCGACTATGGCCAAACCGATGAGAAAATACGTGGTCGGGTTGCGGAAGATTTTCAGTGGGTCGACGTGGACAACGAAAAGAAGAAGGCCATTGGCAAGGATCGTTGCGAGTGAGACCACGACTATAAAGATGGAGGAACCGAAAGCTACTTTGTAAAATTCCTCATACACTGCATACGGGTCGAGCGCCATCGCTGACTGAACGGTAGCCTCAGTGCAAGCCGAAATATTACCAGATGCACTTTGATTGCTGGTTATGTTGGCCCAGGAGGTGTTGCTGCATGTCACGTTAACGTTCATCTTGAATGGTTGTACGAGACTAGCTAGAGGTCGATAGAGTCAATGTACTTTGATAGAGACAGTAATATTGCACTTGCACTCTCGATCACTCAGTTCATATATTGCCTTGGTAAATAAATAATTCATTCATCATTTTAATTAAGTCGTGATGTAATTAAATTATTAAATAAATGAATGGAGACTTCCTGCATTCATATACGTTTTCTAAAACGTTTGTATTTCCAACTTAAAGTCTAATTACAATTTTTGTGTTACATGCTTATCAATATGTTGTCTACAGTTAGTGACACATTTATAGCAACTGTTAGGTGTCGGAAATTATATTACATGTAATAACAATTCATTTCTCAGTGGTTCTTTATATTAATTTAACAGTTAGAATTTCAATTTAACGTTCAGGCGGTGAACCCCCACATCGCGTATGAAATATTTGAGCATAGCAGGGATTTTTAATTTCTAATACTCCCAAACGAGAGATAAAAAGGATTGAACGTTCTCCTTTATACACTGAATAATAATATTAAGACGATTTCCGCTCAACGTTCGAGCAATAAGTGCAACAAATTAAGTTACCAAAAAAATACTCATAGCACGGTAACATTTTGAATACAGTTAAGAAGAAATTATCGATAAATTAGCTCCCAAGCTGACCCCGCGAGAGAAGTCATTACATATTTTAATTAATAGTTTTACGTTTTAGGAATTTTTAATAAGGCTTTTTAAATTGTATTGTAAATAGGAATTTTAGATGGCCACCCTAATTAACCTAGAGTTAGCTTGGTGCTACCCTCTTTAAAAATTGTTATTATAATTATTATTATATATTGCTTTTATAATTATATATGCTGAATCAATATATATATATATACATTGTAAAACACTGAGATGAGAAAAAACGTCCAACTGCGATCTTGATTATAAACTATTCATTTATTGACTAAATTAATCTCTGCTGCACAATGCAGCAGCCGTGGTTGTTCAATACTGCAATGAATCAATAATGATAAAAAATTAAATTACATGTCCGCAAAGTTAGTGATGGCTTTACCTTTCTTCATTTTATACGATTGAAATTCAAGTTAGGCACCGATTTCTCACAGTTTGTAAAACTAATCACCCTTGAATGCCGCTGATTATCTATAAGAAGGGTGGTGAATGGTCTTTCAAAAAATATGGGTCTCGCAAAATTTTAGCCGAATTTCACAGGTCTCGCAGTCTCGTTTTTTGAGCGGTTCTGTATGTCTCGCAGTCTCATTTTTTCGCAAGGCATTTCAAAGTCTCAATTCGGTCTCGCAATTTAAAATTTCAAAAAGTCTCGGTCTCGCAGAGAAAAACGCTAGTCTCGCCGTCTCGCAAAGTCTCGAATTTACCATTCGCCACCCCTTATAAGCAGGGGAATTTTCATTTCTAATCTCCCAAAAGAGAAATAAAAAGGATCGAACATATGTTCCTCTTATATTGAATCCATATATTGTCAAACACTGAGGTGATGGAAAGAAAGAGCTCGTGTGTCTTGCTTCGTCTTTAATTATAAGCTGAAAACTCAGTTGAAAATGCCAATTAAATATTCATGTATTGACTAAATCTTTGCTATACAACCAACAACTGAAGAATATTTTGTTCGTTCAGAGGTCTATGACGTAAGTTATAGACCTCTGGTGCATGTTATAACCGTGCTCGGGCTTCAGCTTTATTCAATACTGCAATGAATGATAAAAAATGAAATTGTCCGGCGCCAAAGTTAGCAATGGCTTTAGTTACTTTTCTTCACTCTCGTCAAGATCTACGATTGATTGAAATTACATCTCAAATCGCACATAATTAAAAAAAAACAATAATGAAATAAAACTCTCACGGTTTTTTCATAAAAGATTATTCAATGAAACTGCATGAAATTTATAAATTACATGTAAAGTGGATTTCGAAATTAAAAGAGCATTGTAAACTAACAGTGCAGATAAAGCGATCTCTATCCTTGCCCGCATTTTAATATTTTATAAACATTTCAGGCAAA
Organism: Desmophyllum pertusum; assembly: GCA_029204205.1. Lineage (NCBI taxonomy): Eukaryota > Metazoa > Cnidaria > Anthozoa > Scleractinia > Caryophylliidae > Desmophyllum > Desmophyllum pertusum. Next base: position 49,290 of record MU827340.1, on the reverse strand, counting down.
TCAGCCGGTAAATGGCTCACAGCTGATAAGCCAAGGTTATATTAACGAAAGATGAGAAAAAAATTAATAATGAGAACTTTAAAAAAGAACGCAAACTGACCTTCCCCACTGTTTGTTCAGAAACATTTATCAATAGAGCAGTGTGGAATTTGTTAATTAAAAACTGAATAAAACAGTATTACAAAGTTGTCAATGACCTTTAAAACAAATACATGTAGATATTTCAATGTCAATATATTTCAACAATGTTTTCGTAATGTTTGAATTTACCAAATGTTTGCTGTTCTGTTGTGGGGAACTTCCCCACCGGTTTGATCTCGGTCGCTCGGATCGGTCGAGCGTGGCGCGAGAATCAATTTTATCGACTGAGAGACGCTTTTTCTTTCAAAGATGGGAAGAAATGGAAATATACCTTTATTTCTTCAGAGATGGGAAGAACAGAAGTATCGTTATCTTTGGTATTAAAACATGGAAGAGACATAGCTTGTTCTCCACTGCTGTTTTAATACATAACTCCGTTTATGTTATTTATTTTATAAATTAAGCGAAAACGGGCAACTTTATTGATGTTTAGCTTAATTTAGTTGTCGCTGGTTGATTCCCTCCAACATTATTTCGGTAACGCAGAACCGTATTAGGAGAGTTTACTTGCAATTGTTCCATTTCCACTGCCGCGTTAACTATTCAATATAACCCTTGCACCACAATATATATTAAACCAACTAAATAAACGTGTACAAATAGGCCAATTTCCGAGGCTTGGGGGAATAAAACAAAATAAATTATTTATTCATCCCTCAACCTCGATGTGATATATTTTCGAATTCTTTTGTTTTATTCCCCTAAGCCTCGGAGCCAAGTTAGAATTGTAATATATTCATGTCGCCAACTAAAAAATGTACATAAAACTTACTCAACCAATCAGATATAAAACCAAAACCAATCGCGCCGACTTGGTCGTACGTGTTTTCCCGCGCTTGGCACCGGTTACGTCCATTTGCTTTGGTTTCCATTGGTTCATTTTGCTGTTTACGTTTTATTTTCCTGTTAAATTACACATCTGTTAACAGTTCAGTCCGGGGTAATGTTTTTAAAGTTCAGTGTGATCACGGTGTCACGTGACGCGCTCATCCGGGCCATAACGCGATCACTGAACGTTGACTTGGTCTCAGGTTCCTCTCTGCCACAGCGCAGGACAATCTTAAGCGCCTGGCGATATTTGGGGATTCTCCACGCGTACACAAACGGGTCAAGCAGGAATTTCAGGTAAAGCACGTTCTCCGCCATTAGAAATCTAATTTGAACTTTTGGACTGTAAGGATCGTCGTTAGAGTACAAATGAATAAACCACAAAATGGTGGAGGGCTGAGATGAAACAAACAAGATGGTGATCAGAAGAAAGTTAATGATAATAAACTTACGTTGCACGGCCATTTGCCTGTTATCTTTGCCGCCATTTTGCATGTTGTTGTCTTCTCGAAGATTCTCAGAAGCGGCCATTTTCTTCTTGAATGCTTTATACAAAAGGATATAGAATAATATGGTGAGATAGATCACGATGATCGAATGAAGTATAATGTCACACTTTTGATGAATGTCTGTGGGGACGCCCATGACGCTTAAAAGACTGAAACATATAGCGTAAAGGTAGATGGACAACACGCATATGACCACGCGCGTTTTCGTCACACTTCGCGCGTACTTCAGAGGCGACATCACGACAATATATTGTGTAACGGTAAATGCTAACACGATAAGAAACGAAGCATTCATGGCGAATAAACGATATGTACTGTCCTGCTTCAAAAAGAGGACTGCATATAGCATCAGTGTCAGGGTGTCCAAGATATATCATAAGAAGCATGTAGCGAACATGGGTTCTTGTATCGCGGCTGTTAAGATATCGACGAATGCCAGACCGACCAGGAAATAAGTTGTGGGGTTCCTGAATATTTTCAAAGGATTGAAGAAGAAAAACCACAAGCAACAAGCCGTTGGCCACAAAGGTTGTGAAGGAAATGATGATGATATAGATTGCGGAGCCAAGAACGAACTTGTAGAACTCAAGATAAGCCGGGTCGATCATGGGTGACGGTAGAGTTGCATGTTGTGGACATGACGACGAATTTCCCGTGAAATTTGCTGTTAAGTTACATCTGATTGCTGTTAAAGGTTCTATTTTGATAAGATAAGGGTTGACCATGGGCCCCTGCGGTGATGAATAATTTGAAGTGAAATTTGTCGTAGTATTACAGTTTAGCGCTGATTCAAGAGCCATGATACTTGTGACTTGGCTGTTTAAGGTGTGTCTCGGTGTAAAGCCGTAACAAGTCAAATCAATCTTGCTCTGCTCGTGAACGACAATGTGTTGCCCTTTATACCTGTTGTGCATAATAATGATGTCAAGCATTTAATTCTATCGCGTAAATTCCAAGCCGAGGCTTGTTCAAATGCGCATTACAATAAGTAATATAATAACAATAACTACAATTACAATGTGAATAATACAAATTCATTAATAAACATTAATTAAAATCAATACAAACTCATTAACAGCTGAGTTAAAAAACTTATTTAAAACTAATTACACTCTTTTTGTGTGAAATTCTATACATGTAACTTAACCCTATTATGCCTGGGGGGAAGGCAGAAAGTGCCCGCGCTGATTTCAAACTTTTATTACTTAAAGAGCGTTAAGGAAATGTAGCCAAACTTTGTGACTTTTCCTAAAAAGTATCTGCGAACATTTTGGTGCGTCAATTGTTTGATCACGTGACTTTACATTTCCATAACCAACCAATTTTTGACAGGTCTTTTTGCTCAAATTAGGTGTTTTAATTTTCAGCTAATTTTTTGGCTTTAATCAGTGATCTTCGCTTTTTATTAAGAGTTTCTTCCAAAATCTTTACAAGTTATATTATAAGTTTCTGCACCCCTATATTTTTCTAGATTTTTTCAAATCAAATTTGTAGATTTTCTGACATTTCCGAAAATGTTTTTTAACGTAATACGTCATTGTGGCGTGATATGATGTCATATTTTACACGCGACTGTTACTAAAATAAATCGAGTTGGGATGCTATACACACCACATAAGTTTCATTTCTATAGCGTAAATACTTTTGGAGATACATTGGGGGTGGGCATTCTGCTCCCACCCCCGGCCGCAGGCTCACGAGCGAAAAAAAGCCCAGGCAGAGTAGGGTTAAGAACATGTCAAAAACGTTTTCAGGCTGAAATCGCCAAAAAATTAAAGAACATTTCGGTCTTGGTTAAGTACGCATGATTATTAATTAATGAGAACAACTAAAGGCAGTTCTTCCGTTTGCGTTTATTTTAGTGCTGCGAAAATTGAATGAAACCCTAACGTGATATTTTTGTAATTCACAACTCATAAACAACTCGTGAAGATAATACAAGCGAAATCAATTTTAACGCGTTTCCTTACATATGATAAAAATTCGGCCAAACTTTTAGCTGAATTTTAATGCTGCGGAAACATCGTGGGATGACATAAAGAATCAGTGACAGAACTTTTTGATATTTAGCCTTCAGATGAATGTGACACTCGGTATGTGTTCATGGTTAACCTGAAATATTTGCATAAACAATACAGCTAAACATAGAAGCGAGGCAATTTCGGGCACAAGCTGTAAAACATCGTGATTTTCTTGAGCTCCAACAACAACAACAACAACAACAACAAACTTTATTTTACCCCACAGGCTACTAAAAGTATTTACAACAATTGAATAGAAAAAAAATAATAGGGGTACTGACTACCCGAAATAACCTTGAAGTTAAAAATGCCAGGCAGCCTTAAACTATGTTAGCATAAAAATAGTTTTAAAACGGAGAAGAACTAAATATGCAACTATTTTAGTTAAAGTTTGCCGTAAAGATTGTAATCCGATCTCCCTGTTGCTTATGCGAGTCTACTCTTTATTAATAGAGAAAAGTCGTTTTACATTTTTTCTGAAAAACAACTTAAACTAAAAGAATTGTAGTTCTTCTATATTTTAAAACTGTTTTTTATACTAAAAGAGTTGAAGGAGTTCAAGAAAAACACGACGTTTTGCAGCTTGTGCCCCGAAATTGCCTCGCTTCTATGTTCAAGTGTATTGTTATGCAAATATCCCAAGTTAACCGTGAACAGGGCTATTTGAGACCAAGAACTACCTTTGGAGTGATATATAGAAAATAATGCATGGTAGCCCGTTCAAGGCTCTCAGATAGCAGGGACATGCGAAAAAGCGCGAAAGGACGAACCGAGAACCTAGAACATATGAGGTGCCATTACCGCCAAAATTCAGCCCTTTAAATTTTGTAACATGGTGCCTTAAATTTTGTAAAATGGTGCCTTTAATTTGTGTAAAATGGTGCCTTAAATTTTGTAAAATGGTGCCTTAAATTTTTGTAAATGGTGCCTTAAATTTTGTAAATGGTGCCTTTAATTTTGTAAATGGTGCCTTTAATTTTGTAAATGGTGCCTTTAAACTTTTGTAAATGGTACCTTAAATTTTGTAAAATGGTGCCTTAAATTTTGGTAAATGGTGCCTTTAATTTTGTAAAATGGTGCCTTAAATTTTGTAAATGGTGCCTTTAATTTTGTAAATGGTGCCTTTAATTTTGTAAATGGTGCCTTTAATTTGTAAATTGGTGCCTTAAAATTTTGTAAATGGTGCCTTAAATTTGTAAATGGTGCCTTAAATTTTGTAAATGTGCTTTAATTTTGTAAAATGGTGCCTTTAATTTTGTAAATGGTGCCTTTAATTTTGTAAATGGTTGCCTTTACAATTTGTAAAATGTGCCTTAAATTTTGTAAATGGTACCTTAAATTTTGTAAATGGTGCCTTAAAATTTTGTAAATGGTGCCTTTAATTTGTAAATGGTGCCTTTAATTTTGTAAATGGTGCCTTTAATTTTGTAAATGGTGCCTTTAATTTTGTAAATGGTGCCTTAAATTTTGTAAATGGTACCTTAAATTTGTAAAATGGTGCCTTAAATTTTGTAAATGGTGCCTTTAATTTTGTAAATGGTGCCTTAAATTTTGTAAATGGTGCCTTAAATTTTGTAAATGGCGCCTTAATTTTGTAAATGGTGCCTTTAATTTTGTAAATGGCTGCCTTTAATTTTGTAAATGGTGCCTTTAATTTTGTAAATGGTGCCTTAAATTTTGTAAATGGTACCTTAAATTTTGTAAATGGTGCCTTAAATTTTTGTAAATGGTGCCTTTAATTTTGTAAATGGTGCCTTAAATTTTGTAAATGGTGCCTTAAATTTTGTAAATGGTGCCTTTAATTTTGTAAATGGTGCCTTTAATTTTGTAAATGGTGCCTTTAATTTTGTAAATGGTGCCTTTAATTTTGTAAATGATGCCTTAAATTTTGTAAATGGTACCTTAAATTTTGTAAATGGTGCCTTAAATTTTGTAAATGGTGCCTTTAATTTTGTAAATGGTGCCTTAAATTTTGTAAATGGTGCCTTAAATTTTGTAAATGGTGCCTTAAATTTTGTAAATGGTGCCTTTAATTTTGTAAATGGTGCCTTTAATTTTGTAAATGGTGCCTTTAATTTTGTAAATGGTGCCTTAAGAGGCTGTCTCTGTTAAAACCGACCAGTCGATTTTTCTTCGAAATTTGGATTTTTCTCATATGCTGGGATTTTGAAGCCTTTACCAAAGTAATCACTAAAATGAGTTTTATTTGATCAAAAATTCTAACTGGAGTTATTTATGATCGATCAAAGTTTGGGCCGGTTGGCTCTAATTTCGGGGCCCCCGGAACTGCAAAAATGACGCATATTGCCGTCGCCGTGAAAAAATAAATATTCGTCCTAAAAATCCAATTATTTTTTTAATCTATAGATATATCATAGAAGTTTGTTCAGACTGTTGCAATTAGAATTCAATTGTGTTACTTCGGCGGTAAAAATTAGATTTGCTACCACACCTAAACGAGTTTTGAACGAAACACGAAAATAGCTCAACTTTGAGGGCAAATTTTAAAAATGTGGCACCTGTTCCAGACTGCTTAACTACATAAACAGAAACTAGAAATGACTGTTAATTCGAAACTAAAATAAAATTTGTCAGCACTCCACGTTTGCAACACTAACAATTGTTTGAATTTTGGTAAATTCTGAAAATGTAACAGCATCGAAACCGCAAGGGGACTGGGAACGATTACACATGTAAACATCGCAGCATTCCTTTCTTCCTTCCATCCTTCGATGCGCGGCTCTATTTACTGTTCATGTGGTGTAATAGTAGTCGTCAAGATGCCTCTACAAACTATTCAAGACTAATCTACATCATCAAAGCGGCTTCGAACAATATTATGGTCAGTAATGCAAAGAAGACCGTTCTTGCTACGTTGTGATGTGACCGTCACGCTCGATACAGATCTCAATGATGAACGTATCTTACATGTAATATCTTTTAGTTGGTAACGATATAGCTGGAGGGACACGTTTAGAGTTCTGACGTTACTTAATAGGAATCAAGGATTACTGAAGAGACCAAAAATTACATCAGAAAGCCAGATAAGAGATTATAGTAAGTGAATTTCTCCGAACACACTGTGAGAGCGAATGTGTTCGTTTCTGTTACATTTTCAGAATTTCCCAAAATTCAAACAGTTGTTAGAGTTGCAAATGTAGTGTGCTGACAAATTTTATTTTAGTTTCGAATTAACGGTCATTTCTAGTTTTTGTTTATGTAGTTAAGCAGTCTGAAACAGGTGCCACATTTTTAAAATTTGCCCTCAAAGTTGAGCTATTTTCGTGTTTCGTTCAAAACTCGTTTAGGTGTGGTAGCAAATCTAATTTTTACCGCCGAAGTAACACAATTGAATTCTAATTGCAACAGTCTGAACAAACTTCTATGATATATCTATAGATTAAAAAAAGAATTGGATCTTTAGGACGAATATTTATTTTTTCACGGCGACGGCAATATGCGTCATTTTTGCAGTTCCGGGGGCCCCGAAATTAGTGCCAACCGGCCCAAACTTTGATCGATCATAAATAACTCCAGTTAGAATTTTTGATCAAATAAAACTCATTTTAGTGATTACTTTGGTAAAGGCTTCAAAATCCCAGCATATGAGAAAAATCCAAATTTCGAAGAAAAATCGACTGGTCGGTTTTAACAGAGACAGCCTCTTAAATTTTGTAAATGGTACCTTAAATTTTGTAAATGGTGCCTTAAATTTTGTAAATGGTGCCTTTAATTTTGTAAATGGTGCCTTAAATTTTGTAAATGGTGCCTTAAATTTTGTAAATGGTGCCTTTAATTTTGTAAATGGTGCCTTTAATTTTGTAAATGGTGCCTTTAATTTTGTAAATGGTGCCTTTAATTTTGTAAATGATGCCTTAAATTTTGTAAATGGTACCTTAAATTTTGTAAATGGTGCCTTAAATTTTGTAAATGGTGCCTTTAATTTTCTAAATGGTGCCTTTAATTTTGTAAATGGTGCCTTTAATTTTGTAAATGGTGTCTTTAATTTTGTAAATGGTGCCTTTAATTTTGTAAATGGTGCCTTTAATTTTGTAAATGGTGCCTCGATTTTCGTAAATGGTGCCTTTTTTGTTCAGAGGTCTGGGGACAACTTTCAGGTGACATAACCGAGAAAGCCTAGGGCTCAGTTTCACCTAAAATTCAAAATGGCCGACTCTGTTGAAGACCTTCGCAACCTTGTTGTAGGGGAAATTGAAAGAATCTGCTGTAGCTTAACAGGCCCTTCGCACATGTTAGATGTCCAAGAAGCACTAGAGAAGATTGAACAAATTGTTGAAGCTGTTAATTGTTTGGATTCTGTGATGAGATTGCCGGAGGATGTATATCGAGACATTTCAGCAGCGAGAAGAATCATCGAAAACTCGAGCGCAACCTCGACGAGAACTCCTCGAGTCAATACCAATATGCCAGGACGCCCTTCTTATGAAATCAGCGAGGATCAGTTTCAATCTCTGATTGACCTGGGGTTAACATTTCCACAGATTTCAGTGTTACTTCACGTACGTATCGACGAGGACCATTGAACGACGTCTTGCTGAATACGGCATATCAGCGGGGTCATTCACCACCATTACAGATCCAGAGTTGGAAAGTCAAGTTAGAGATATCAAGACCTTTCATCCTAACTGTGGATCAAAGAATCTGGCTGGTTACCTTGCATCTCGTGACATAAAAGTACCAAGGGAACGACTGAGACAGTCCTTGCAAAGAGTTGACCCAGTAGGTGTATCTGTTCGCTATTCATCGACGTGTTTATTCTGTGTCTCGTCCGCAAGCGCTATGGCACTTCGATGGTAACCATAAACTGATTAGATGGCGCTTTGTGGTGCATGGGTGTGTCGATGGATTTACCCGAATCCCTGTATATCTAGCTTGTAACACGAACAACAAAGCGTCAACTGTTCTTGGTTGCTTTCTAGATGCTGTAGCCCAATGGGGACTCGGCAAGGATTTTTTGCAGGTTGCAGGTCAACTGCTAACCCAAACCCCAACAATTAGGCTAACCATACTAGGCTAACCTTCAGTTAGAATTAGGCTAACCTTCAGTTGGGCTAATTTAAGCTAACTGGGCTAACCGTGACGCCATTCTCTGCCTAACCGTGTGTGTAATGTTTCTAAAAGTAGTCTCAACCTGCAACCTGCAAAATATACCTGCCCATGGGGACTACCTGTAATAAACCCGTCGCCAATGTAATAAGCCCGGTGCAAATGAAGAACAACCGGCCATGAGTTGTCACTAACACATACTAATTTATTCAGAATCAAAGCGGTGTACAAATCACGTGAGTAACTCGAGGAATGCAATGTCACGCATTATAGTCACGCCATAACAAAGGCTCTCAATTACTACACTACCCTCCAGTGTTCGTAGTGATAGAGGAGGTGAGAATGTTGATGTAGTACGATACATGCTTGAGAGAAGAGGACCTGATCGAGGTTCGGCACTTGTTGGCCGAAGCGTTCACAACCAGCGGATAGAGCGCCTGTGGAGAGATTTATGGTGTCTACACTGTTGTTTCCTTGACCTCATTAATCACAAGTTACAGGAGTGGGTAGCTGCCTGGATAAGACATCCTCTGAGCACAGAACGCAACATGACTCCACTACAGTTGTGGGTGCAAGGCCGCTTTGAAAATTCCAGTTTTGAGCCAACCGTTACCGTTGACTATGGTATTGATTGGGATGGTCCAGTCAGTATTGACAATGAATGTGATGATGACATTGAAGTGGCAGTCACAAATGGCCCTTTGAATCAAACCCAGCTAAATGAGCTAATCAGAATGGTAGAAGACAGTGGTTATAGAGTGGCCTCAGCCACCCCATGGGAAAGTGTTAGATGTTATCTTTTAGTAAAGGACTTTGTAACAGATTGCATGTTGTAGCGAACGATCACAGCAAAGAAAAGTGTCGAAAATCATATAAAGACTTTACTGTCATATATTAATTGCTATATGTTTTGAATTTTGAAGTATGGAACATAATGTGACTGTTTCTGTTGCATCTTGAGTTGAGTTTGGTACAAAACTGTATATATATAATTTGATGAGATTGTTGGTTTTCCAACAATGATGCCTCTTGATGGAACGCCGTCTTTGGGACTACACAGGAGCAACTGCAAAGTTCTCTTAGGTCCTTTAAAGGAGCTACATTGTATGTCAGGATATTTTAAGTCATTTTTCTGATGTAGAAAATTACTTTCAGATTGAAGGAAACCTCAACATAATTGCTTTCTAAGGTAGAAAAATACCAAAGAATTAATAATAAGCCAAAAATATACAAGGATGGTTCAATACAACTGATTAAGATTAAGACGGATTACGCGTGACAAACTAGCGCCATCCATGATGTAGCTCCTTTAATATGTAAATATTAAGCCCATTTGGGCTTCTCCAGTACAACAACAATCTGTCTGATGTATACAAGTCTTATAATTATATACAAAACACAATAAAGACAATAGTAGTAAATAAATGTGAATAAAATTTCTAAAAATCACCTAAGAATTACGTACATGTAAGATTAAAACCTAGTAAAAATATAAAGCATGCAGGATAAAGATGGCTAATTATCGGCTATTATATTATGGTGTGATAGGTTTCTCTGTGATAATAAAAGACCCTCTTGGCCACCATTATACTCCCACACAGTAGTATGTCACTTGAACATGACATACACGAAAACCGGAAGTCCTATAATCTACATTGTAGAACTTCCGGCTATGAAAGACGATGGGCCCAGTGGGCCCTGGTACGAGAATGCATTTTCCCGTTCGCGCCACGCTGTCCACGCTGTCAAGATGGCGCATGATCTTGCTCAGGCGGCTAGTATAGAATTCTTTCTAGAGCAGCTGAAAGGCTCACAAACAATATTGAAAGTTCTGCAAGCTCATCGCAAACCTCTCTAGCAGCAACAGCTACGGCCCCTTCAAGAGAATTAAGCACCTTATTCCCTCATCATTTTCAGCCGAGCAGCAGTCTTTCTCGGTTATGTCACCTGAAAGTTGTCCCCAAACCTCTGAATAAAAAAGGCACCATTTACGAAAATCGAGGCACCATTTAAAAAACCCGCACCATTTATGAGAGTCAAGGTGCTACTTATAAAAACAGAGACATCATTTATACAATTAAAGGCATCATTTACAAAGGTAAAGGCATCATTTACAAAATTAAAGGCACCATTTACGAAAATCGAGGCACCATTTTTAAAAATATAACGCACCATTTACAAAATTAAAGGCACCATTTACAAAATTAAAGGCACCATTTACAAAATTAAAGGCACCATTTACAAAATTAAAGGCACCATTTACAACATTTAAGGCACCATTTACAAAATTAAAGGCACCATTTACAAAATTAAAGGCACCATTTACAAAATTAAAGGCACCATTTACAAAATTAAAGGCACCATTTACAAAATTAAAGGCACCATTTACAACATTTAAGGCACCATTTACAAAATTTAAGGCACCATTTACAAAATTTAAAGGGCTGAATTTTGGCGGTAATGGCACCTCATAAGAACAGGCTAAATATATGTGTGGGCGGAGATGTGAAATTTACATTCGAGTGTTGATTTCCGAAGATTTTCCGAGTGTTGTCGGAAGGTCATACGAACGTTTCCGAACATTTACGAAATTTTTCCGAAGAATACCGAAGATTGCCGAGAAAAATCCGAAGATGTTTCGAGTTAGGCAAACTCGTCAGCAACGTGACGTCATCGATATCACCACACGTAAAATTATATGATAATTTTTTGATCGGGGGAATCAGGCAGCTGTATGTTCATGATTCTTGTTTGACTTGTTTATTAATTTCCACCCGCAGCACTTACGTTTATACATGCTTTATTGTCATCATTCACGAGTAGCTCAGTGGGAGCCTTTAATTAATGTATCAACTGTCGCTTGTGAATGCAAATTGAGGCACATATCCTAACCTTAAACCGCTCCAAAAGGTCGACTGAATGGTTGTTTCATACAGGAGCGCGCGGAGAACAAAAATTATTCTAAAAAATTAAAACGGATGTGAAAAGAAAATCTTCAGATAATTAGGCTTTATTTTAAAAATTAGTAAGGCTACTAAGAATTTGTTTGAATAATATCTTAGAAAAGTGTTTTATCGGAATATTGTATTTACCCAGTCTGGGCACATTCCGCTCGAAAAAATGATTTACGCGCGCGAAACGATAAAACACGCTTTTCTATGTTTTGTACCTGATAAAACATGGTTTTTAACCAATCAGAGCGCGCGCATTTTTCAATCTATGTTTTAAAGTAAATTAAAGAAAGCCTGCAGCATTCAGTTCTGTCAAAGAAAATCGAAATGTTTTAGCCCTGGGGTTTTCTCAGTGCAAGCGTCAATTCCAATAGCAGGCTAAACCGACTTGCGCTACTTTTATTGTATGTCCTGTATGGCAAATATAGAAAACTGTAAAAATACAAATAAAAATGTTCAGCTGCTGGCGTTTTCGTTCTTCTCGTAGTCACAAGCTATAAAATGCGGATAAATTAAGCCAGGTAATGTTTTCTATCGTTAGCGTTATGGGAAATATAAGAACTTATTGTGCTCGCATAATTTCTCTAGCACATACATTTTTCGGCTTCGCGACACCACAAAGGTCACCAAAAGGGCTGTATAAGAGTTTGTATGGAGCCAGTGAAATTCGATCGAAAATAATTTTCACTTTTCTTTCGAAAAGTTGTAAATAATATGAATTAAAGTGTTTTAAAAAACCTTTTTATCGCTTCCGGAGGCCATTTTGGTCGAAATTCGTCCAATTCGTCCAAAACGGCCTTCGGAAGCGATAAAAACAAAGGAAAAGACAACAGGTGACATTTTAACACTTTAATTCATATTATTTACAACTTTTCGAAAGAAAAGTGAAAATTATTTTCGATCGAATTTCAGCTCCATACAAACTCTTATACAGCGCATTGGTGACCTGTCAGTTAAGAACTAAAAAACAGTCAATGTATGAGTTTTCTGCGTCTCGAATTTATTTCGATGCGTCTGCCAAAATAAAAAAACGGCCATTCTTTTGCTAGTTTATTCAAATACAAAATTAGACGGGCATTTGGCACGGTAAGCCGGGCATTTCGTAAAATTTCCTCATTGTCATCTGCTAGTCACCTAGACGCCGTCTTGAAAACGTGGTAATACTGGGTAAACATCTTATACTTAAACAGCCAAATTACTTTGTATAGTTCCTGCGGTTGCCGGATCAGTTCATTGCAGCAGAAGGTGTTACTAACTATAGTCTTTCGCACACTGAAGCCTTTCATCTTTCTAATTGATGTCTTAAGACTGAAACAGTGCTGTTTTTCCTAATTTAAAATCTGAAATGATCCGAGTCAAGTTCAGAAGGTCCGGCGGTATAAAGGAAAACTGACAATGTTCTGTAATAATAAGAATAAAATCTAAAGAATCTAAAGTTCCACCATGTTTTGAATTTTGAAACGTCTTTTAGGTGGAATTTTGCACCAAATTTAGCCGTCGAAAGAATGAACGAAGAATTAAAGAACCCAATAAGTTTTTTCCTTAGGTTCAAGTGATACAGTTTGCATCGTCAAGTCCAGGAAACGAATCAGAAACTATAATTTCTTTTCCACTATTATAAATCCCTAAAATATATTTTCACATAATTTCTTACCGTATTCGAAGCAAAATTCCTTTTCGAATTACGAATGCCTTCGTTGGGGTGCCAGTTCTGTCAGAAGAGCTGAAACACGGAAAAATCCAACGCTCGTCTCTGTTACTCACTGTAGCTAGGATATATGTTGGCTTAATTTATATAAACTACTTGTATGTAGTTTCATGAAGCGAAACTTCCTTCATGCAGGTGCTCATGATAAGATTGTGGACCGAAGGCGATAACTTTATTTATTTATACTTTCCATTTTGTGCTTGCCAACTGGTTCTCGGGTGTGTCAAATTTCAAATGTCGGCGATAATTTTTAATTCATCAATGCCGCTCGCATGTGAATGCAAATTCAGAAACTTGTGGAATACTAAAGTTTCGTAAACCCGGTAAAAAGAAAAACTAATGGAAAGCTAAAATCATAAGATAAAAATATCAGATATATATACAATCGCTAAAAATCTTAAAATCCTATAATTAATATAAATGATTTTCTGAAATAAATTTACGCTTGTAATGTTTCTAAAAGTCTAGCTCAGCTGGTAGATCATTTCATTCCTAGATTGCACGAGAGGCTTTTCGTCTCCACAGGCACCGAGACTAATTGGCTATACGAATATTATTATTTTGTCTTGTGTTGTGACTGTGGGTGTCGCTTATATGAATAAAATTGAAGTTCTAGTCGATTAAGTCATGCATCAAAAAAGATAAGATAAAACTTTCCATCTAATTTGAAAACCACTCTATTAGAAGCTTACTTCTAAATATGTATGTGATTTCCACTTAAACACGGATTTTATCCCTGGTTAAATTACACATCTATTTCAAAAAGGTCAGTCCGGGGTAATGTTTCTAAAGTCCAGAGTGATGACGGTGTCACGTGACGCGCTCATCCGAGTCATAACGCGATCACTGAACGTTGACTTGGCCTCAGGCTCCTCTCTGCCACAGCGCAGGACAATCTTGAGCGCCTGGCGATATTTGGGGATTCTCCACGCGTACACAAACGGGTCAAGCAGGAATTTCAGGTAAAGCACGTTATCCACCATGAGATGGACGATTAGAACTTTTGGACTGATAGGGCTGTCTGCAGAGTACAGACGAACAATCCACAGCATAGCAGAAGGCTGTGATGTAAGAAACAAGATGGCGATTAGAAGAAAGTTTACAATAATAAACTTACGCTCCACGCCCGTTTGCCTGTTATTTCTGGCTCCATCTTGCGTGTTGCCGTCTTCTGCGAAGACTGTTAGAAGCGGCCATTTTCTTCTTGAAAGCAACGTACATGAGCATGTAGAAGACAGTGGTCAGATATATCATGGCAATGGAATGAAATATGTTATCAATCTTCTGTTGGATATCTTTAGGGACGCCCATAAGAGGCGACAAGCTGAACAATATAGCGTACGCATAAATGGCTGCCACGCATATGACCACGCGTGTTTCGTCACGCTTCGCGCGTACTTCAGAGGTGAAATCACGACAATGTACTGCGTGACAGTAAATGCTAGCACGATAAAAAACGAAGCATTCATGGCGGCTACCGATACAGTCTGCGCTACATCCAGGAGGGGAACACATGCAGAAACCGTGTCAGGATGTCCGAGATACATCATTAAGAAACATGCAGCGTATATGGGTTCTTGTATCGCGGCTGTTAAAATATCAACGTAGTCCAGACCGACCAGAAAATAAGTTGTGGCGTTCCGGAATATCTTGAAAGGATCGAAGAAGAAAACCACAAGCAACAAGCCGTTGGCTACGATGGTTGTGAAGGAAACGATGATGATATAGATTGCAGAGCCAAAAGCGAACTTGAAAAATTCATTATACGGGTTGACCATGGGTCCCGACGGTGGTGATATAGACTGTGGACATGATGAAGAATTTAAAGTGAAATTTGTCGTAGTATTACAGTTTAGCGCTGATTCAAGAGCCATGATACTTGTGACTTGGCTGTTTAAGGTGTGTCTCACTGTAAAGCCGTAACAAGTCAAATGAATCGTGAACGACAAGCTGTTACCCTTTATACTATCCGTTGTGCTTGCAAGGGGATAATTCGCTTATCACATACAAATAATACAAGTGGATAATTCTCTTATTACATGCAAAGGGCTACAATACAAGGGATAATTCGCTTATCACATACAAATAATACAAGTGGATAATTCGCTTATTACATCCCTGGGGTTTTCTCAGTGCACCCCTGGGGTTTTCTCAGTGCAAGCGTCAGTTCCAAAAGCAGGCCAAACCGCTACAAATGTAAAAATAACAAAGAAAAATGTTCAGCTGCTCGCGTTTTCGTTCTTCTCGTAGGCACAAGCTATAAAATGCGGATAATTTAGCCAACTAATGTTTTCTATCGTTAACGTTATTGGAAATATACGAATTTCTTGTGCCATCGCACAATTTCTCTTTTTAGACTTCACAATTTCTCAATTTCTCTTTTTCACAATTTCTCGCACATGCAATTTTTTAGCTTTACTGATGTTTCTATATACCGTGTGTTATAAATAAAGATTATATTCCATTCTCTAGATCTTCTCTAGCGTCGCATACATTTGTCGGTTTCGCAACACCACAACTTTGCCCTTTGGAACTAAAAAAAATGAAAGTGCAAGAGTTTCTGCCAAAATAAAAACGGCCATTCCAGGGGCCATTCTTTTGGCCATAGTTAATAAAGGGACCATTTCGCTCTATTAACTACTGTTTTGGCCGAGTGAAAATTCAGACTTGTGCTAGTTATTCAAATATACAAAATTATACTGGCATTTGGCGAAATTACACGGTAAGGCATTTCGTAAAATTTCCTCATTGCCAGGTGCATGTCCCTAAAATCTGCTAGTCACCAAGAAGCAGTCTTGAAAACGTGACAATACCGGGTATTAACATTTTACTTAAACAGCCAATTACTTTATATAGTTTCCTGCAGTTGATCAGTTCATTGCAGCAGCAGAAGGCGTTACTGGTCTATCGCACACTGAAAATGAACCGAGTCAAGTTCAGAAGGTCCGGTATAAAGGAAAACTGACAATGTTCTGTAATAATAAGAATACAATCCAAAGTTCCACCATGCATGTTTTGAATTTGAAACGTCTTTTAGGTGGAATTTTGAACAAAATTTAGTCGAAGAATGAACGAAGAATTAAAGAACCCGCAAGAAGTTCCTTAGTTCAAGTGATACAGTTTGCCGCATCGTCAAGTCCAGCAGACGAATCAGAAACTATTTCTTTTCCACTATTATAAACTCGTAAAATATATTTTCACATAATTTCTTACCGTATTATTCGAAGCAAAATTCCTTTTCGAATTACGAATGCCTTCGTTGGGGTGCCAGTTCAGAAGAGCTGAGACATTGAAAAATCCAACACTCGTCTGTTAGCTCAATTTTATAAACTACTTGTATGTAGTTTCATGAAGCGAAACTTCCTTCATGCAGGTGCTTATGATAAGATTGTGACCGTAGGCGATAATTAACAATTATTGGATGAGGTTTTTGTGATATCCAGAATAATCAAGGTCGAGGTAAGAGTTATCAGCCTCACTCAGCCTTCGGCTTCGGCTGATAACTCTTACCGAGACCTTGATTATTCTGGATATCACAAAAACCCGCGAATCTAATAATTGTTTTATTATACATTCAACGAAAAAAAATATTGCTTTTGCCAACGATGTTGTTTACTTATAAGCAGCAAGCAACGCAAAGGGCGCGAACTTGACATGATTACCCGTGATTACCCGTGATCCTCGCGCGAACTTGACATGATTATTGTATAATCTGCAGGTTATTACCCGTGATCCTCTCGCGAACTTGACGTGATTATTGTATAGTCTGTAGGTAGATGACGTAGATGCTTTCAAAGGCGCTGATTTCGAAAATTCACTGTACGCTTTCGGCCAATCAGAAAAGAGATAGTGAATTGAATGTATAATAACTTTATTTATACTTTCCATGCATTTTGTGTTTATCAGTTCTTGCCAACTGGTGCTAGGATGTGTCAAGTGTCATAGCATTAATATTTTTTAATTTATCCATGCCGGTCGCATGTGAATGCAAATTCAGAAACTTGTAAATACTAAATTTCGTAAACGGCGTTTGAGAGATTTTAAATAAAATCTAAATTGAATGTCAAGTTTTAAAACTCGAAGAAATTCATAAATCGTTCTCTCTTGAGGGTAGAGAGTCAATACCAGCTGACAATTGCATTTTACCCAAACTGCTCTCCAACTTATCAGAGTTACTAATATTTAGGTAGTTTTTAATTACGGGGGCTTTAGTTTTCAAGTTTTCAGATCAAAGACGCGTCTCAAGTTCTCTCCTTGTCTTTGGAATGGGAGAATACCTTCAAGTTCTCGACTGATTTTCGCGAGTACTAATTTTTCTGCGATTAAAAAAAATATTCACGAAATTAAATAACCGCGAAAAAAAAGCTGCCTCGAAATTGAAAACGCGAAACAGATCTAGAATACCCTATTAAACGAAGAAAATTAACTGATATTAATAATAAATATATTTCACCAGGAGGCAACCTCGCCCCGAGGTGTTTTTCAGGATGTCTGGGCCGGTAAAAAGAAAAATTAACGGAAAGCTAAAATCATAAGATAAAAATATCAGATATATATACAATCGCTAAAAATCTTAAAATCCTATAATGAAATGATTTTCTGAAATAAATTTACGCTAGTAATGTTTCTAAAAGTCCAAGGTAGATCGTTCCATTTCTGGATTGCACGAGAGGCTATTATATTAAATCGCTGTTGTCTCCACAGCCACCGAGACTTGGCTATACGAATATTAATATTTTGTCTCCTGATGTGACTGTGGGTGTTACATATATGAATAAAATTAAAGTTCTAGTCGATTAAGCCATGCATTAGCCTCCTACGCAGACTTTCTTTGGGCTCGAGCCCAAAGAAAGTCTGCG
This sequence comes from Desmophyllum pertusum, assembly GCA_029204205.1. Classification (NCBI taxonomy): domain Eukaryota; kingdom Metazoa; phylum Cnidaria; class Anthozoa; order Scleractinia; family Caryophylliidae; genus Desmophyllum; species Desmophyllum pertusum. The sequence goes on along the minus strand of MU827340.1, from coordinate 31,206 downwards.
TACATTTAAAATTAAATAAATGGCGTCTTTCAGATAACAATTTCCATCTAATTTGAAAACCTCTCTATTAGAACTTACTTACAATATTGGTAATGTGATTTCCACTTAGTTTAGTTTCGTTTAATGAATTCTCCACTAATACAATGTATATACAATAGAAAATATGGTGGCGAGAGGAAGGAAGATAACTTTCGTTCCACTTGACACCTAACTCCCTTATAAAATTACATATAAATTTATAAATAGAAAGTACATGCTGAAAAAAAAAATTAAAAAGTGATTACACGGTTTTTTCCAGGTTAAATTACACATCTATTTTAAAAAGGTCAGTCCGGGGTAATGCTTCTAAAGTCCAGAGTGATGACGGTGTCACGTGACGCGCTCATCCGGGCCATAACGCGATCACTGAACGTTGACTTGGCCTCAGGCTCCCTTCTGCCACAGCGCAGGACAATCTTGAGCGCCTGGCGATATTTGGGGATTCTCCACGCGTACACAAACGGGTCGAGCAGGAATTTCAGGTAAAGCACGTTATCCACCATGAGATGGACGATTAGAACTTTTGGACTGGTAGGGCTGTCTACCGAGTACAAACGAACAATCCACAACATGGCGGAAGGCTGAGATGTAAGAAACAAGATGGCAATCAAAAGAAAGTTTACGATAATAAACTTACGCTCCACGCCCGTTTGCCTGTTATTCCTGCCTCCATCTTGCGTGTTGCCGTCTTCTCGAAGAATCTTAGAAGCGGCCATTTTCTTCTTGAAAGCAACGTACAGGAGAATGAAGAAAAGAATGGTCAGATATATCATGGCAATGGAATGACATATGTTATCAATCTTCTGTTGGATTTCTTTAGGGACGCCCATAAGAGGCGACAAGCTGAACAATATAGCGTACGAATAAATGGCTGCCACGCATATGACCACGCGTGTTTTCGTTACGCTTCGCGCGTACTTCAGAGGCGACATCACGACAATGTATTGCGTGACGGTAAATGCTAACACGATAAGAAACGAAGCGTTCATGGCGAATAACGATATGTACTGTCCTACTTCAAAAAGAGGGCTGCATATAGCACCAGTGTCAGGGTGTCCAAGGTACATCATTAAGAAACATGTAGCGAACATGGGTTCTTGTATCGCGGCTGTTAAAATATCGACGAATGCCAGACCGACCAGGAAATAAGTTGTGGTGTTCCTGAATATTTTCAAAGGATCGAAGAAGAAAACCACAAGCAACAAGCCGTTGGCCACAAGGGTTGTGAAGGAAATGATGATGATATAGATTGCGGAGCCAAAAACGAACTTGTAGAACTCAAGATAAGGGTCGATCATGGGCCCCGACGGTGGTGATATAGACTGTGGACATGATGAAGAATTTGAAGTGAAATTTGTCGTAGTATTACAGTTTAGCGCTGATTCAAGAACCATCTTGCAACTTGGCTGTTTAAGGTGTGTCTCACTGTAAAGCCGTAACAAGTCAAATCAATATGTTGCTTCTGCTCGTGAACGAAGTTTGTTGCCCTTTATACCTGTTGTGCATAATAATGATATCAAGCATTTAATATACAATATTCGTATTCTCACAGTTGGACTGGAACTAGCTTGCAATCGAGGCTCATGGAGCGGGAATCTTTTCAAATGCAAATATTTTTAATAATATTCCCCCGCATGAGCCTCGATTGCAAGCTAGTTCCATTACAACCGTGAGAATACGAATATTGTCTATTCTATTGCGCAAATTCCAAGCCGAGGCTTGTTCAAATGCGCATTACAACAAGTAATGTAATAACAACAATTTACAATATGAATAATACAAATTCATTAATATTCAATGATGTGTTTTCAAGTAATTTGAGGCCAAGAACTACCTTTCGAGTGATTATAGAATAATACATGGTAGCCTGTTCAAGGCTCTCAGATAGCAGGGACATGCGAAAAAGCGCGAAGGACGAACCGAGAACCTAGACCAGGCTAAATACATGTGTGGGCGGAGATGTGAAATTTATCTTCGAGTGTTGATTTCCGAAGATTTTCCGAGTGTTGTCCGAAGGTCATACGAACGTTTCTGAACATTTACGAATTTTTTCCGAAGATTACCGAAGATTACCGAGAAAAATCCGAAGATGTTTCGAGTTAGGCAAACTCGTCAGCAAACGTGACGTCATCGATATCACCACACGTAAAATTATATGATAATTTTTGATCGGGGAATCAGGCAGCTGTATGTGCATGATTCTTGTTTGACTTGTTTATTAATTTCCACCCGCAGCACTTAAGTTTATACATGCTTTATTGTCATCATTCACGAGTAGCTCAGTGGGAGCCTTTGATTAATGTATCAACTGTCGCTTGTGAATTCAAATTGAGGCACATATCCTAACCTTAACCGCTCCAAAAGGTCGACTGAAAGGTTGTTTCATGCAAGAGTGGAGAACAAAATTTCTTATAAAAAATTAATACGGATGTGAAAAGAAAATCTTCAGATAATTAGGCTTTATTTTAAAAATTAGTAAGCCCACTAAGAATTTTTGAATAATATCTTAGAAAAGTGTTTTATTGGAATATTGTATTTACCCAGTCTGGGCACATTCCGCTCGAAAAATGATTTACGCGCGCGAAACGATAAAACACGCTTTTCTATGTTTTGTACTCTGATAAAACATGGTTTTTAACCAATCAGAGCGCGCGCATTTTTCAATCTATGTTTTAAAGCAAATCAAAGAAAGCCTGCAGCATTCAGTTCTGTCAAAGAAAATCGAAATTTTTTAGCCCTGGTGTTTTCTCAGTGCAAGCGTTAGTTCCAATAGCAGGCCAAACCGACTTGCTACTTTTACTATATGCCCTGTATGACAAATATAGAAAAAATGTAAAAATAACAAAACAAAAAATGTTCAGCTGCTCGCGTTTTCGTTCTTCTCCTAGGCACAAGCTATAAAATGCGGATAATTAAGCCAGGCAATGTTTTCTATCGTTAGCGTTATGGGAAATATAAGAACTTATTGTGCTCGCATAATTTCTCTATAGCACATACATCGAGGGAGTTTTTCGGTTTCGCGACACCACAACTTTGCTCTTTGGAACCACAGGTCACCAAAGCGCTGTATAAGAGTTTGTATGGAGCCAGTGAAATTCGATCGAAAATAATTTTCACTTTTCTTTCGAAAAGTTGTAAATAATATGAATTAAAGTGTTTTGAAAAACCTTTTTATCGCTTCCGGAGGCCATTTTGGTCGAAATTCGTCCAATTCGTCCAAAACGGCCTTCGGAAGCGATAAAAACAAAGGAAAAGACAACAGGTGAGGTTTTAACACTTTAATTCATATTATTTACAACGTTTCGAAAGAAAAGTGAAAATTATTTCGATCGAATTTCAGCTCCATACAAACTCTTATACAGCGCATTGGTGACCTGTCAGTTAAGAACTAAAAAAAGTCAATGCATGAGTTTTCTGCGTCTCGAATTTATTTTGATGCGTCTGCCAAAATAAAAAACGGCCATTCTTTTGCTAGTTTATTCAAATACAAAATTAGACGGGCATTTGGCACGGTAAGCCGGGCATTTCATCTGCTAGTCACCTAGACGCCGTCTTGAAAACGTGATAATACTGGGTAAACATCTTATACTTAAACAGCCAAATTACTTTATATAGTTTCCTGCGGTTGATCAGTTCATTGCAGCAGAAGGCATTACTACTAGTCTATCGCACACTGAAGCCGCCTTTCATCTTTCTAGTTCAGTGATGTCTTAAGAAAACTGCTTTCCTAATTTAAAATCTGAAATGATCCGAGTCAAGTTCAGAAGGACCGGTATAAAGGAAAACTGACAATGTTCTGTAATAATAAGAATAAAATCTAAAGTTCCACCATGTTTTGAATTTGAAACGTCTTTTAGGTGGAATTTTGCACCAAATTTAGCCGTCGAAGAATGAACGAAGAATTAAAGAACCCAATAAGTTTTTTTCCTTAGGTTCAAGTGATACAGTTTGCATCGTCAAGTCCAGGAAACGAATCAGAAACTATAATTTCTTTTTCACTATTATAAATCCCTAAAATATATTTTCACATAATTTCTTACCGTATTCGAAGCAAAATTCCTTTTCGAATTACGAATACCTTTGTTGGGGTGCCAGTTCCGTCAGAAGAGCTGAGACACGGAAAAATCCAACGCCCGTCTCTGTTACTCACTGTAGCTAGGATATATGTTGGCTCAATTTATAAACTACTTGTATGTAGTTTCATGAAGCGAAACTTCCTTCAGGCAGGTGCTCATGATAAGATTGTGACCGAAGGCGATAACTTTATTTATTTATACTTTCCATTTTGTGCTTGCCAACTGGTTCTCGGGTGTGTCAAATGTCAAGTGTCGGCGATAATTTTTAATTCATCAATGCCGCTCGCATGTGAATGCAAATTCAGAAACTTGTAAATACTAAAGTTTCTCCCAAACGAGAGATAAAAAGGATTGAACAATGTTCTCCCTATACTGAATAATAATAATAATAATAATACTGAATCATATATACATTGTAAAACACTGAGGTGGATGAGAAAAAACGTCCTACTGCGATCTTGATTATAAACTATTCATTTATTGACTAAATTAATCTCTGCTGCACATGCAACGAACAAATACTATCTTGTCCATTCAAGCTGTGCTTGTTCAATACTGCAATGAATCAATAGTGATAAAAATTAAATTACATGTCCGCGATGGCTTTACCTTTCTTCGTTTTACGATTGAAATTCAAGTTAGGCACCGATTTCTCACAGTTTGTAAAACTAACCACCCTTGAATTGCATTGTCTATAAGCATGGAATTTTAATTTCTAATCTCCTAAAAGAGAAATAAAAACGGGATCGAACAATATATGTTCCTCTTATATTGAATCCATATATTGTCAAACACTGAGGTGATGGAAAGAAAGAGCTTCTGTGTCTTGCTTCGTCTTTAATTATAAGCTGAAAACTTGAAAATGCCAATTAAATATTCATTTATTGACTAAATATTTTCTGTACAACGAACAACGAATATTTTGTGCATTCAGAGGTCAATAACTAAGTTATAGACCTATGATGCATGCTATAAGCCGTGCTTATTCAGCTATGATAAAAAATGAAATTGTTCGCAAAGTTCAAGCAATGACTTCAGTTTCTTTTCTTCATTCTCGTCATAAGTGATTGAAATTACTTCTCAATTTGCAAAACTAATACAAAAATAATTTTAAAAAAGCGAAAATATTCTCACGGTTTCTTCATTAATGACTATTCAATGAAACTGCATGAAATTTATAAATTAAAGTGGATTTCGAAATTAAAAGAGCATTGTAAACTAACAGTGCAGAAAGCGATCTCTATCCTTGCCCGCATTTTAGTATTTTATAAACATTTCAGGCAAATCAGCCGGCAAATGGCTCACAGCTGATAAGCCAAGGTTAACGAAAGATGAGAACAAATTAATAATGAGAACTTCAAAAAAGAATCCAAAAACCTTCCCCACTGTTTGTTCAGAAACATTTATCAATAGAGCAGTATGGAATTTGTTAATTAAAATCTGGATAAAACAGTATTGCAAAGTTGTCAATGACCTTTAAAACAAATACATGTAGATATTTCGATGTCAATACATTTCAACAATTTTAACTATATATTCAATATAACCCTTGCACCACAATATATATTAAACCAACTAAATAAACGTGTACAAATTATTTCATATGCGCCAACTAAAAACTGACCAAACAGTTACGAGGACCAGATATATAACAACATCGACTGACTAGCACATTTCACTTGACTCTGACACCCGGACGATCACACTAGACGAAATAAAAAATGTACATAAAACTTATTCAACCAATCAGATATAAAACCAAAACCAATCGCGACTTGGTCGTACGTGTTTTCCCGCGCTTGGCACCGGTTACGTGCATTTGCTTTGGTTTCCATTGGTTCATTTTGTTGTTTACGTTTTATTTTCCTGTTAAATTACACATCTGTTAACAGTTCAGTCCGGGGTAATGTTTTTAAAGTTCAGTGTGATCACGGTGTCACGTGACGCACTCATCCGGGCCATAACGCGATCACTGAACGTTGACTTTGCCTCAGGTTCCTCTCTGCCACAGCGCAGGACAATCTTTGGCGCCTGGCGATATTTGGGGATTCTCCACGCGTACACAAACGGGTCGAGCAGGAATTTCAGGTAAAGCACGTTCTCCGCCATTAGAAACCTAATTTGAACTTTTGGACTGTTAGGATCGTCGTTAGAGTACAAATGAATAAACCACAAAATGGTGGAGGGCTGAGATGAAACAAACAAGATGGCGATCAGAAGAAAGTTAATGATAATAAACTTACGTTGCACGGCCGTTTGCCTGTTATCTTTGCCGCCATTTTGTATGTTGTTGTCTTCTCGAAGATTCTCGGAAGCGGCCATTTTCTTCTTGAATGCTTTATACAAAAGGATATAGAATAATATGGTGAGATAGACCATAACGATCGAATGAAGTATAATGTCACACTTTTGATGAATGTCTGTGGGGACGCCCATAACGCTTAAAAGACTGAAACATATAGCGTAAAGGTAGATGGACAACACGCATATGACCACGCGCGTTTTCGTCACGCTTAGCGCGTACCTCAGAGGCGACATCACGACAATGTATTGCGTGACGGTAAATGCTAACACGATAAGAAACGAAGCGTTCATGGCGAATAACGATATGTACTGTCCTACTTCAAAAAGAGGGCTGCATATAGCACCAGTGTCAGGGTGTCCAAGGTACATCATTAAGAAACATGTAGCGAACATGGGTTCTTGTATCGCGGCTGTTAAAATATCGACGAATGCCAGACCGACCAGGAAATAAGTTGTGGTGTTCCTGAATATTTTCAAAGGATCGAAGAAGAAAACCACAAGCAACAAGCCGTTGGCCACAAGGGTTGTGAAGGAAATGATGATGATATAGATTGCGGAGCCAAAAACGAACTTGTCGAACTCAAGATAAGGGTTGACCATGGGTCCCTGCGGTGGTGGTATAGGCTGTGCACATGATGAAGAATTGGAAGTGAAATTTGTTATAGTATTACAGTTTAGCGCTGATTCAAGAGCCATCTTGCAAATCAATGTTGCTTCTGCTCGTGCACGAAGTTTGTTGCCCTTTATACCTGTTGTGCATAATAATGATATCAAGCATTTAATAGACAATATTCGTATTCTCACGGTTGGACTGGAACTAGCTTGCAATCGAGGCTCATGGAGCGGGAATCTTTTCAAATGCAAATATTTTTAATAATATTCCCCCGCATGAGCCTCGATTGCAAGCTAGTTCCATTACAACCGTGAGAATACGAATATTGTCTATTCTATTGCGCAAATTCCAAGCCGAGGCTTGTTCAAATGCGCATTACAACAAGTAATGTAATAACAACAATTTACAATATGAATAATACAAATTCATTAATATTCAATGATGTGTTTTCAAGTAATTTGAGGCCAAGAACTACCTTTCGAGTGATTATAGAATAATACATGGTAGCCTGTTCAAGGCTCTCAGATAGCAGGGACATGCGAAAAAGCGCGAAGGACGAACCGAGAACCTAGACCAGGCTAAATACATGTGTGGGCGGAGATGTGAAATTTATCTTCGAGTGTTGATTTCCGAAGATTTTCCGAGTGTTGTCCGAAGGTCATACGAACGTTTCTGAACATTTACGAATTTTTTCCGAAGATTACCGAAGATTACCGAGAAAAATCCGAAGATGTTTCGACTTAGGCAAACTCGTCAGCAAACGTGACGTCATCGATATCACCACACGTAAAATTATATGATAATTTTTGATCGGGGAATCAGGCAGCTGTATGTGCATGATTCTTGTTTGACTTGTTTATTAATTTCCACCCGCAGCACTCAAGTTAAAACATGCTTTATTGTCATCATTCACGAGTAGCTCAGTGGGAGCCTTTGATTAATGTATCAACTGTCGCTTGTGAATGCAAATTGAGGCACATATCCTAAACTTAACCGCTCCAAAAGGTCGACTGAAAGGTTGTTTCATGCAAGAGTGGAGAACAAAATTTCTTATAAAAAATTAATACGGATGTGAAAAGAAAATCTTCAGATAATTAGGCTTTATTTTAAAAATTAGTAAGCCCACTAAGAATGTTTGAATAATATCTTAGAAAAGTGTTTTATTGGAATATTGTATTTACCCAGTCTGGGCACATTCCGCTCGAAAAAATGATTTACGCGCGCGAAACGATAAAACACGCTTTTCTATGTTTTGTACCTGATAAAAACATGGTTTTTAACCAATCAGAGCGCGCGCATTTTTCAATCTATGTTTTAAAGCAAATCAAAGAAAGCCTGCAGCATTCAGTTCTGTCAAAGAAATCGAATTTTTTTAGCCCTGGGATTTTCTCAGTGCGAGCGTCAGTTCCAATAGCAGGCTAAGCCGACTTGCTACTTTTACTATATGCCCTGTATGGCAAATATAGAAAACTGTAAAAATACAAAATTAATAAAAATGTTCAGCTGCTGGCGTTTTCGTTCTTCTCGTAGTCACAAGCTATAAAATGCGGATAATTAAGCCAGGTAATGTTTTCTATCGTTAGCGTTATGGGAAATATAAGAACTTATTGTGCTCGCATAATTTCTCTAGCACATACATTTTTCGGCATCGCGACACCGCAACTTTGCTCTTTGGAACCACAGGTCACCAAAGCGCTGTATAAGAGTTTGTATGGAGCCAGTGAAATTCGATCGAAAATAATTTTCACTTTTCTTTCGGAGGAGGCCATTTTGGTCAAATTCGTCAAAACGGCCTTCGGAAGCGATAAAAACAAAGGAAAAGACAACAGGTGAGGTTTTAACACTTTAATTCATATTATTTACAACTTTTCGAAAGAAAAGTGAAAATTATTTTCGATCGAATTTCAGCTCCATACAAACTCTTATACAGCGCATTGGTGACCTGTCAGTTAAGAAGTTTTCTGCGTCTCGAATTTATTTTGATGCGTCTGCCAAAATAAATCAAAGGCTCTTATGAGCCAGCTCAGAATGTAATTGATATTAATGACATTCATTGAATGCAGTTGTTGGCCCTTCCCAGTGAAATCCCTTGAATTGGAGGCTTGATAAATGGGGATTCCACTGTATATATTAGGAAACAGCTTAAATCTGACAAAATGGAATTATTTTGAAGCTCCAATGTGTCTATAGGTTCCACTATTGCATACCAAAACACAATAGCTTTGAAATAATTATTGATTAGTATTATTTTCAATTTCTGGTTTGACTCTGGTATTTATGTATGAACCTATTAATGAAGGGGAGGGGATGGCTGGGCATATAAGGGGCATTTGACCTCCATTGCTGTTCCCACCCTCTGGAATTTGACTTGCCAATCAATGATTCATAAATACACAACCAAGTAATAATAATAATAAGTATACTTATAGGGATATAATTTAGTCTGCAGTCTGCATTTGTCGCACACCATATAATTTGTCAAAGGTGGGGGAGTTTGATCCGATTTGAAATGCAAGAGCAAGTAGAACAATCAAAATGTTTTCATCCTTGTGCTTCTCAGTTTACATGTAATAGACCATTTTACAGTTCTGTGAGATGTAACCAAGCCTCTGTATGAAAGCGAGGTTAGGGGTGACCATGAGATGATAGAGATCAGAAACTAGTTTACATAAGAACAGAATAATTTACATTTGAAAAGAAGGAAGGTTTGTATCACAACAAAGTCACCTCCAGCCTCATTTCTGTTCAAAGGCCTGGATTCTAAGCACACAACTGTAAAATGGACTATTGGACACTTGCACTTGTGTGCCAAGTAAAAACCAGGCTTTAGATGTGAAGGTGCATGTAGGCGTCTTAGTGCAAAATTAATATTATCTACAATTCATAAGTATGTGTAATAGAGGTAATGAATGTTTTGTGTTTATAGACTGATTTAGATAGGGACTTTATTCATACAATATAACTTGATACAACTATAGTAGAAAAATCCATCAGAGAAATTTATAATAATATATGCTATTATAAACACAAGCCTCAGATCAATGAAGCCTGCTTTTCTACACGGAAAATAAACTATGAATAAACTTAAGGTCTACACAATAACAAGCATAAAGGTGCAACCAAAATATTTAAGCTTATTCAAATACATTACATTTTATTTGTTTTCGGTTCAAAGCCTATCGATCGATGATCGATCGATCGAATTGTACACCTTCGAATGCCAAATTACAAAAGTTTAAATACTTTTTATATTGGAATTGGAATCAAAAGATTAGTTCAGTTAAACAATAAGCTTAATTAATTTTTGTTATAAATCAAACTTAGAAATAACATTTACCGTACTTACCAAAGATCAGTTGAACGCGGCAATGTGCGTAGTTTGCCTAAAATATTCCCTGCTGGAACCGTCCTGTTCCCGGTGTAAATTCGTGAAAGAAACATTTCTCAAACCGAGGAACGAAAGAATTGCAGAATGTATGCGTTTCTTGGCATCGGAACTCCTAAAAGATCTATCTTTTAAATGTGTAAGACGAGAAAATTCAGAGAAATACCGTCCTGAAAAATCGTAAGCAATCCGCCATTTTGTTTTCCTGTGCGATCGGGCTACTACCCCGACCCACCCGACCCCCAATAACTACCAAATATTGCGCCCGCAGTGTTGTTTAGTGTTGTGATTTCCCAGGCATTATGCGCTGGTCAGCGGAATTACCAAGAAAAGTTTACACCTATAAACACCTATAAACTAACAAATTTTCCCCAACCATAACGATCAGCTCATTCTTCGCTAAAAACGGCCATTCTTTTGCTAGTTTATTCAAATACAAAATTATACGGGCATTTGGCACGGTAAGCCGGGCATTTCGTAAAATTTCCTCATCTGCTAGTCACCTAGACGCCGTCTTGAAAACGTGATAATACTGGGTAAACATCTTATACTTAAACAGCCAAATTACTTTGTATATAGTTCCTGCGGTTGATCAGTTCATTGCAGCAGAAGGCATTACTACTAGTCTATCGCACACTGAAGCCGCCTTTCATCTTTCTAGTTGATGTCTTAAGAAAACTGCTTTCCTAATTTAAAATCTGAAATGATCCGAGTCAAGTTCAGCCGGAAGGTTCCGGCGGTATAAAGGAAAACTGACAATGTTCTGTAATAATAAGAATAAAATCTAAAGTTCCACCATGCATGTTTTGAATTTCAAACGTCTTTTAGGTGGAATTTTGCACCAAATTCAGGGGCACCCAACGGATCGTTTCGGCGAAATATCTGTTCGGAAGGCCTATAATCGCCTCAGATATTTGGATTAAAGTTTGGAGTTTTCTTTGGGGAAATATCATCTCGAACTTTCTTAATATGGGAAAATTAATGCCTATTATTTTCGGAGAGGTAAAAATTTCGTTTTGGGTACAAAAAAAGGTCAGCTAGGATTTTCGGAAAGGAAAATTCAGCAAGGAAAAGCTGAGGTTTTCGGGAAATTACTAAAAAAGCCCTAATAACTAAAGTTCCCCTAGAATGACCCAACAGATGTAAATTTTATAGCGCAGCTTAGAATTCATTTGTAGAGTCTTTAAAAGCACACCAGACAGCCTAAAATAGTGTTTTAAAGCATTTGGGAGAAAACCGTCGTTGGGTGCCCCTGCAAATTTAGCCGTCGAAGAATGAACGAAGAATTAAAGAACCCAATAAGTTTTTTCCTTAGTTCAAGTGATACAGTTTGCATCGTCAATTCCAGGAAACGAATCAGAAACTATTTCTTTTCCACTATTATAAATCCCTAAAATATATTTTCACATAATTTCTTACCGTATTCGAAGCAAAATTCCTTTTCGAATTACGAATGCCTTCGTTGGGGTGCCAGTTTCGTCAGAAGAGCTGAGACACGGAAAATCCAACGCTTGTCTCTGTTACTAACTGTAGCTAGGATATATGTTGGCTCAATTTTATAAACTACTTGTATGTACTTTCATGAAGCGAAACTTCCTTCATGCAGGTGCTCATGATAAGATTGTGACCGAAGGCGATAACTTTATTTATACTTTCCATTTTGTGCTTGCCAACTGGTTCTCGGGTGTGTCAAATGTCATGTGTCGGCGATAATTTTTAATTCATCAATGCCGCTCGCATGTGAATGCAAATTCAGAAACTTGTGGAATACTAAAGTTTCGTAAACGGCGTTTGAGAGATTTTAAATAAAATATAATTTGAATGTCAAGTTTTAAACTCGGATAATTTCTTAATCGTTCTCTCTTGAGGGTAGAGAGTCAATACCAGCTGACAATTGCATTTTACCCAAACTGCTCTCCAACTTATCAGAGTTACTAATATTTAGGTAGTTTTTAATTACGGGGGCTTTAGTTTTCAAGTTTTCAGATCAAAGACGCGTCCAGTCAAGTTCTCTCCTTGTCTTTGGAATGGGAGAATACCTTATTCTCGACTTATTTTCGCGAGTACTAATTTTCGCGATTAACAAATATTCACGAAATTAAATATCCGCGAAAAAACGCTGCCTCGAAATTGAAAACGCGAAACAGAATACCTATTAAACAAAGAAAATTGACTGATATTTAAAATAATAGATATATTTCACCAGGAGGCAACCTCACCCTGAGGTGTTTTTCAGGATGTCTGGTAAAAAGAAAAACTAATGGAAAGCTAAAAACATAAGATAAAAATATCAGATATATATACAATCGCTAAAAATCTTAAAATCCTATAAATAAATGATTTTCTAAAATAAATTTACGCTGGTAATGTTTCTAAAAGTCTAGCTCAGCTGTTTGATCATTCCATTCCTAGATTGCATGAGAGGCTTTTCGTCTCCACAGGCACCGAGACTAATTGGCTATACGAATATTATTATTTTGTCTTGTGTTGTGACTGTGGGTGTCGCTTATATGAATAAAATTGAAGTTCTAGTCGATTAAGTCATGCATAAAAAAATAAATAAAAGGTGTCTTTCAGATTAAACTTTCCATCTAATTTGAAAACCACTCTATTAGAGGTTTACTTCTAAATATGTATGTGATTTCCACTTAAAGTGATTACACGGATTTTTTCCCTGCTTAAATTACACATCTATTTTCAAAAAGGTCAGTCCGGGGTAATGCTTCTAAAGTCCAGAGTGATGACGCTGTCACGTGACGCGCTCATCCGGGCCATAACGCGATCACGGAACGTTGACTTGGCCTCAGGTTTCTCTCTGCCACAGCGCAGGACAATCTTGAGCGCCTGGCGATATTTGGGGATTCTCCACGCGTACACAAACGGGTCAAGCAGGAATTTCAAGTAAAGCACGTTATCCACCATGAGATGGACGATTAGAACTTTTGGACTGATAGGAGTGTCTGCCGAGTACAAACGAACAATCCACAGCATGGCGGAAGGCTGAGATGTAAGAAACAAGATGGCAATCAAAAGAAAGTTTACGATAATAAACTTACGCTCCACGCCCGTTTGCCTGTTATTCCTGCCTCCATCTTGCGTGTTGCCGTCTTCTCGAAGACTCTTAGAAGCGGCCATTTTCTTCTTGAAAGCAATGTACAGGAGAATGTAGAAAACAATGGTCAGATATATCATGGCAATGGAATGACATATGTTATCAATCTTCTGTTGGATTTCTTTAGGGACGCCCATAAGAGGCGACAAGCTGAACAATATAGCGTACGAATAAATGGCTGCCACGCATATGACCACGTGCGTTTTCGTCACGCTTCGCGCGTACTTCAGAGGTGAAATCACGACAATGTACTGCGTGACAGTAAATGCTAGCACGATAAAAAACGAAGCATTCATGGCGGCTACCGATACAGTCTGCGCTACATCCAGGAGGGGAACACATGTAGAAACCGTGTCAGGATGTCCGAGATACATCATTAGGAAACATGTAGCGTTTATGGGTTCTTGTATCGCCGCTGTTAAAATATCGACCAAGGCCAGACCGACCAGGAAATAAGTTGTGGCGTTCCGGAATATCTTGAAAGGATCGAAGAAGAAAACGACAAGTAACAAGCCGTTGGCTACGATGGTTGTGAAGGAAACGATGATGATATAGATTGCAGAGCCAAAAGCGAACTTGAAAAATTCATTATACGGGTTGACCATGGGTCCCGACGGTGGTGGTATAGACTGTGGACATGATGAAGAATTTAAAGTGAAATTTGTCGTAGTATTACAGTTTAGCGCTGATTCAAGAGCCAAGATACTTGTGACTTGGCTGTTTAAGGTGTGTCTCACTGTAAAGCCGATAACAAGTCAAATGAATCGTGAACGATAAGTTAATTGTTGCCCTTTATATCTGTTGTGCTTGCAAGGGGATAATTCGCTTATCACATACAAATAATACAAGTGGATAATTCGCTTATTACATTCAAATAATACAAGTGGATAATTCGCTTATCACATACAAATAATACAAGTGGATAATTCGCTTATTACATGCAAAGAATACAAGGGGATAATTCGCTTATCGCATACAAATAATACAAGTGGATAATTCGCTTATTACATGCAAAGAAGACAAAACCAATGTATCAACTATTTCCTTTGAAATTCAAAAAGGCTTCACATGTTTGCGCCTTTCCAGCTGTGGTTGGAGGCTATAATCACACACATGCACGAATTTGAAAACTAAGCACGTTGTGTTACGGTATCAGTATACCTCAATTTCACCAAAAATTCGAATTATTTTTCTTTCTTTTTTTAAATCACTTGGTGGAAAACTTGTGCTCTCTTTGCTTTGCAAAAAAATTGGAAAGAAAGCTCGTTTTGGTTTTCGAGAAAAAAAGTGATGTTAAATTATGTTTAAAGTAATTTAGGCGAATTTGCGTTAATTTCAACAAGTCAAGGGGGTGTTTTAATAGCGCTTGAGGGCATAACGCTCAACAAATTAAAAGACCACAAGTGTGGTTGAAATCCTGCTGCGCTACAAATCTGGGTGGGTGGTTGACAAAGCTACAGTATAACAAGCTATAACAAGTATTATGCTTTAATTGGCTAATTGCTGATAAAAAATATATAAATATTTGCACAAATTAACAGTATAAAATTATTTACCGCATCGTAACATGAATTCGAATGCACTTGTGTAAACCTTCGTTTTCGTCTCGGCTTTACACAAACTTTGAAGTTCACTGATCCTGACATCAGCTCTCATACTGATGTACAATATGTAACACGGCGTGAGTTTTCTAATATGCTTTTTTAATTCAACCCAATATCTCTGAAGAAAGGCGTATAAAATTTGTGCCCGACGCGCGCGCGCGATTCATCTTGGAAGTTTCTGAAAGGTAAATAACTTTAGTAGAACTTAGAAAGAAAACTAGATGTTTTTTCCGAGTAGCTTTTGTCACTGACTGACGAATATCTTTTTCAAAACAAAACTTTTTGATATTCATGAGAGCTTGGGAGAGGCATATCTTTCCAGCCTTTGTTGAAAGGAGTTTCCATAATTGAATCAGTTAGTCACGCAGAGATCATCAAGGAGGTGAATCTTTTCGATTTTTATGAAAAATAACCAATCAGCGCTAACAGCAGTGGCTCTAGAGCAGGCCTTCATGTCAGTGGGATAGAACATGATTCTCAGTGGTTTCTCGTTCAATTGACGGATTCTAGATATTTCTCATATCATATCATATAGGTCTGATACTAAAACAGGTGACATTAAACTTAAAAAGCCTTTCTTGCCAAAGTTGAAAGGTTTGTTTAGTGTCCAGAAATGTACCTTATTATAATACATGAAATTTTCTCGACAACAATTCGCGAGTTTTTAAAGAATTAAAATTCGCGAAAATTTGATGCCGTCAACATGAATTTCCATTGATTACATGTCAAGTAAAGTAAGTTCAAAGCAGTGTCATTTTTTCCCTTTTTCTGATCAGAAGTATAATCATCACTTTCCTTATCAGAATTCAAATCCTTTACAATTCTCAAATTGCAACGTGAAACTCTTCTGAAAATTACAAAAAAATAACGAAGGTAGCATGAAAGAATATGACGCTTTAATATTTTATTTTAACTTCAAGATTCAAGTCAGGCAGATGGTTCAATCTACAAAACTAATCATAACCGGATCTAAACTGAAGAAAGAGAAATGTTTCCCACAGTTTGCATTCAGTGAGGTCTTCACCCGATAGACACTGGAGATTTGTAAACACTAAAAAGAATGCGAAAACATGTTTTATTTCCAAGGTCATTCTTAATAAAAGTTATTATTATAATAAAACATATCACATAAACGGATTCTCTTCAAAAAAAAAATAGAACAGTATAATTACGTTTATTAATTTTAAAACGGAGAAAATAGAATTGAAAACTCGAAAAAGATTCTAACGACATTTCACTGCAATATTAACCAGCGACCAGGTGAATTTTTCTGCGCTCTCGTATACTGTTCGTCTTTACATGCTCGCGTGCCAGTTACGTGTATTTGCGTCGAGTTTTCATTGGTTCGTTGTGTTGATAACACTACGAAGAATATGTAAAAGATTCTGGCCTAAGAACATTAGCAACGTAAACCTTCATAGAAGAGCAAGATTGCCGCTAGCTACAACATAGTTAATAGAGGGAAATGGTTATGAAGCCCGGCAAAGTTCTTTGTCATAGGTTTTTGTTCGCTATTTTGGGGGTTGACCGTGCACAAAACCTGACAAAATACAATAGGTGGTTACGTGTGTTCAAGCAACTAACCAATAGAAACGTTGCGATTACGTAATTCATGCATGTGGTTACGTGTGTTCAAGCAACTAACCAATAGAAACGTTGCGATTACGTAATTCATGCATAGTGTATGAGCGCAACAAAACAAAAGATGTGCACGGTCATGGACCTTGGCCTCTTTGTTTGCTCCTTTGAAGTTTGCCGGGCTTCATAACCATTTCCCTCTGTTAACTATGGCTACAAGCATGATAACAACTCAGAGGTGGACTAGTGGTTTGGCACATTCTGCGTAGCTCAAAATTGCACTGAGTTGGACCAAAAGAAGCCGATGATCTAATAGTAGGATTTCCCGTGCCCCATGATAATTTTTTGAAATCTATTACATAGTTTCGTGCCATGCTGTGAAAGTTATTTTTTATATTTCCTTCTGATCAAGGTTCCAACATCAGGTTACTCGAACTGACCAATCACGGTAGTGCTCTTAAAACAGCTCAGCTATGGATTGAAAATTAAAAATATCCTTTCTTGGTTGGGCACGTAGTTACAATTTACCAACACAACAGGGGTAAATCCTGTTTAGAAGCCAATAAAGACTATCAATCGATAAACTATCAATCAAATTTCCGCAATTTTTGAGCCTAATTTATTTTCTTGCAACTTAATTTCCTTTACTCAAAGCTTTATTGCATATATCTTTTTTCCTTTTATACGATTAAAGTCATAACTTTTGTGGATGTCAAAGTGCCTCCGACGGCATTTTTGTCAATATTATTTAGTTTCCCCCGCAACAAACGCTTCTTCAGTTGGCGGTAAATGCCGGTAAAAGGAATAAATCTATATATTTGGGGATTTCTTGACATAATTAACATGATTTGAATAAATAATAGTGGTATAACTTATGAATATAATATTGTAGTGTTAATTGTTTAATATATTGTTGCATTTATTTACTTGATAGTTCAAGTAGACGTCTTTTTTGTGGGAAAGTAATTCAGTAGTAATAAAAGCAAGCTACATCAGTCTTTCATCGAATTCGAATTTTAAGCAAGACGATCTTTCATTCCTAACTTGTATGACTCTGCACGAAATATAGAAATATACTTATCATTTGCGCTTATTAAATTTAACATATTATATCATTATATTAACTCAAAGCAGTTTAGTATTCTAATTCGTGGTTTTGAATTGTTTATCCAACCATTCAATTAAACCACAGCTGGAAATGTGAATGAAAACAAGTAAACCCTTTTAATTGAATTTCAATTTTCACTTTGAAACTTTGGTTTGAAGTTGGCATTACAGAGAAAAACTACTTTATAATATCAAATATGACGGAGAAATTCATGTTAAACTCCGCAAGCAGTCCAAGTGAAACACGTATTAACCTTACAAAACACTACACCAAGAAAAACCTTAAAGTGAAACTGGTAGACATGACCGCCCCGGGCTGTAAATAAAATGAATAATTTTCGCCGGCAGTAGGAGCCTTAAGTCCCCCTGCTGGTACAACCGGTTTTGATGAACGAAATAGAAACTTCTCGTTAACAAAAACAAGTGATACATTCGCTTCAGCTGTCATTACTCCAAGTCCGCGGCTAAGGTGACACAACCTTATAGCCGTCAAATACCTAAATCAAAATGGAACCTTTAACAGAAATAAGATGTAACTTAACAGCAAATTTCACGGGAAATTCGTCATGTCCACAACTGAGTACAACTCTACCGTCGCCCTTGATCGACCCTTATTTTGAGTTCTACAAGTTCGTTCTTGGCTCCGCAATCTATCTCATCATCGTTTCCTTCACAACCATCGTGGCCAACGGCTTGTTACTTGTGGTTTTCTTCTTCGATCCTTTGAAAATATTCAGGAACGCCACAACTTATTTCCTGGTCGGTCTGGCATTCGTCGATATTTTAACAGCTGCAACGCAACAACCCATGTTCGCTACATGCTTCATTGTGATATATCTTGGACACCCTGACACTGATGCTATATGCAGTCCTCTTTTTGAAGCAGGACAGTACATATCGTTATTCGCCATGAATGCTTCGTTTCTTATCGTGTTATCATTTACCGTCACGCAATACATTGTCGTGATGTCGCCTCTGAAGTACGCGCGACGTGTGACGAAAACGCGCGTGGTCATATGCGTGTTGTCCATCTACCTTTACGCTATATGTTTCAGTCTTTTAAGCGTCATGGGCGTCCCCACAGACATTCATCAAAAGTGTGACATTATACTTCATTCGATCATCATGATCTATCTCACCATATTATTCTATATCCTTTTGTATAAAGCATTCAAGAAGAAAATGGCCGCTTCTGAGAATCTTCGAGAAGACAACAACGTACAAAATGGCGGTAACAGGCAAATGGCCGTGCAACGTAAGTTTATTATCATTAACTTTCTTCTGATCGCCATCTTGTTTGTTTCATCTCAGCCTTCCACCATTTTGTGGTTTATTCATTTGTATTCTAACGAAGATCCTTACAGTCCAAAAGTTCAAATTAGATTTCTAATGGCGGAGAACATGCTTTACCTGAAATTCCTGCTTGACCCGTTCGTGTACGCGTGGAGAATCCCCAAATATCGCCAGGCGCTCAAGATTGTTCTGCGCTGTGGCAGAGAGGAGCCCGAGACCACGTCCATGTTCAGTGATCGCGTTATGGCCCGGATGAGCAAGTCACGTGAGACTGTGATCACTCTGGACTTCAAGAGTATTACCCAGGACTAACTCCATGTAATGTTAGTTAAAGTGTAATATAAAGTTGTTTTGGGTTTTCCCGAAAATGTGAAGTAGATTGAAGGAAAATTTTTTGTTGTAAGTAGACGGCAGTAGTAAAGGCGCAAAGGCGGTGTTTGGAGGCCTCCCACAGAAAAGAAAAAAAAAAAAAAAAAAAAAAGAGATTTTAGGCTCTGAAAAGTGCATTTTGGTGGATTCTGGAGATGGTTTTGCTATGGATAATAGAGAAAGCAAAATCCCCTAAGATCTGATAGGGGGTCCGGACCCCCCGACCCTCCCCCTACATCGTGATCGCGTGATCGCTATGTGTGTGAGCTTAAACGAAGTATAAACCACAGTATGTTATCGACTTGTTACATTATGGCGATAGCTAAACAAACGGCCATAAAAAGCAATTTCATCTCGGTACAGTTACGTTGGGTTGATATTAGTGAATTCGTAAATTATTTTCCTCACAAAACATAAAAAAATTAAGATAGGAAATTAGCTCGTGTCGATTATAACCACATGTGATGCCAACTTTTAAAAAGCTAATATATTTAGGTGTTATGTGCGCACATGATGTGTATGGTGCTGCATGACAAGCCGAAACGAATAAAAAAGCAATTAGGTAGGTATATAGTTTTATCATCTTGACTGCTTAAAAACCAGTCTAAACCTGTTTCAATATTTATTATTAATGTAACAGAATAGAAACAAAATGCGTTTTTTATGAAGGCAAGGAATGTAGCATCAGTTAAGGGGCTATGTCACGATGTTTTAAGCTATTTTTGCGAAGTGCAAAATCACCTTCAAACTGAAGAAAGCCTCAAAATAATAGTTTAATAAGGTAGAAAAACACCAAAGAGATAATAATAAACCAAACAGGGACAAGGATGGTTGAGGATGGCGAAGATTAAGACGGATTGCGAATGGCGAACTTGAAAAAATTGGCCAATTTTTTCAAGATGCGCCAACCGTGACGTAGCTCCTTTAAATTCATAAAGACGGTGATGATATTCTTTTTTATTTATTTATTTTTTTCAACGAGCTTCATTTTTATTTCCACTTGATATGTTTCTCTCACATTTGAACCTTAGAAATCTTCAATCCTATCTCTCATTATCAATCCGTTGGTCATCTCCACGTTGTACTACCTAACAAAGCAACAATTTAGGACAAATTATAGTAAAACAAAGACATTGGTGACCGATGGACAATAAACGTTCAAAAGAAATGAAACTCAGAGAAGAAGTGTCGCTTTAAACAAAAGATCAGAAGTTAGGAGTAGAAGTCTATAACTGATACTTATAGACTTCTGGCTACATTTCCTGCCATGCCTTATACGCTCGTAGAAGAAAGAATAGAAGAGAAATCTTTGTACGAAAAGTCCATTAAATTAATAATTATATAAAGCATTATTATATGGCAAACTGGTCCACGATGAAAAGGAGCATTCTGATTAGTTGGCAATACGGACCGTTAAGATGGACTGCTCGCGAACTCATTTCGCCGAATTCCTTTTATGAAACATTGAACAAAAGAAAACTATTTTTCATGTAGAGACATTTCTCCTTTTATCTGGCGGACAATTTTGGTTAAACCTTTCGCAAAGTGGCCTGAAAAATGCAAGAATATGCTTACCTTTGGCGCGCGCGCGTCAGCCGAGAATGATTGCATTAACTTATCAGCAAAGTTAAAAAAAAAACATTATAATAAAAACTTTATTTAACTAGCTTGTTCGGTCCGTATTGAGGAGGGTCTGGGAATATCGTTCTTTTTTTTTGCCCAATATGGACCTCACGCTAGTTCAATCAGTAACATCTATTTACCGCTTTAATCACAACTTCCCAGATTGTAAGATCGTTCCAAGACTTGGCTTGGCTTGTTACATATCCAATGGCTTCTGTTTGGGGATTTTGTAAAACAATTGGGCAACACCATTTGTTTAATGCTTTGCATGCTTCCTTCTTTATTTGTTTTGTTACTTTTTTGATATTTTCCTCGGCAATGAAAATATCGGATGAATTATCAAATACATCCCCTTCGTGTGAGTCTTGAGTGGGTTGTTCAATTAGAACTGTTGACGACCGTTAATATCTGACTCAGTACGAGGGATGTATGGAATTATGGAGTTCACCTAAATAATTGAATATGAGTTTGAATAAACCAGCTGGATGTAAGCAGTTAGATTAGCTCTGCATTGGTAATAAATTATTGCATGAAAATAACATTTAAAACAAGGACAAACGACAGATGCGCGCAGACATTAGGATATTTCCTTGAAACTTGAAGCATCTGCTCTTAGAGCAAATGTTGAGAATAAATATTGTTTAAATAAAATAAAAAAAACTTGAAGGTTGTTCCGAATCAGAACCTAAAAACCATTGTTGAGATCATTCATTTAAGTGCAACTTGGAACATGTCGTTAGCCAACGAAGTCTTCAATTCCACACTGGAAATCATGCTTAACAACACAAATTCAACCGACAACGACTCGTCCCTGGTGAATCATCCTGGTGTTGCACGCAATCCTTACGAGGAGTTTTACAAAGTTGCGTTTGGTTCCGCAATCTTCATATGTGTAGCCTCGTTTATCACCATCTTGGCAAACAGTCTTCTTCTTCTCGCTTGCTGCATCGACCCACTAAAAATCTTCCGTAGCCCGACCACGTATTTTCTCATTGGTTTGGCCATAGTCGACTTGCTGACAGCGCTGATACAAGAACCCGCATACGCCACTTGTTTCATGTTTGCTTATTTGCAACACCCTTTGAAAAGAAATGCCGACTGGTCATGCCTATTGTAACATATGTCGGCGCGTTTTCCATGACGGTATCGTTTCTGGTTGTTTTCGCCTTCACCATGACGCAGTATATCGTGGTTTCATCGCCTCTAAAGTACGGCCGCTTGGTCACAAAGACGAAAGTGTTGATCAGTGTTGTGGTCATCTATCTGTACTCAGCAACGTTCTGGTGCCTGCATTTGATGGGCGTGTCTCCTTACGTCCAGAGCATCATAGACCTGTTTCTCCACATGTATATTTTGGTTCTCGTCACTATCGCAATCTACATGCTTTTACATCATACGATGAAGAAGAAGATGGCGGCAGCAAACTCACTTCAAGGTCAAACAGGAGCACAAGACAGCGGTAAACACGTCCAAGTGCAGCGCAACTTTGTCCGTGTGAATTTCATGCTTCTTGCCGTGTTGATTGTATGCTCCGCGCCTGCAGCTGTCCTGTGGACAGTTAGGCTGTTCATAGACGACGCTTATGCTCCTTCCGCGAAGACCCTGATTGCAAATTTGATGACGGATAACCTGCTTTACTTGAAATTCCTGTTAGACCCGTTCGTCTACGCGTGGCGCATGCCGAGGTACCGGGAATCGCTCAGCAAAATTCTTTGTCGCAAAAATATCAGCAGGCAATCGAGTCGGAAAGGAAACGAGAACAAGTCAGTGACAGTTGGAGCCAGGCGTGATAGCGAATTATCAGCAGAGGAACTGAACAGATCGGTGATGACTTTACTAAGCTTTAAAAATACCGCAGGGTCGTCTGTTCCCATTACTTGAATGTCCCGTATGACAACAGAAAATGATGAAAATGGAATATCACGTGCTGAGATTCATTGTAAATAAATATGTTAATAAACTAAGGACGTCGAGTTATACTTCAGACAAAATTTCACCTCGCTTCCGTAACTAATATTTAATTTAATGTTTAAATTCTAAATGGTCTAAATGATGTTCATATTCTTGCAGTTTATTGCTAGTGACATTAATGTAAAATCGAAACTTTTTGGTTGGGGGATGTTTCCACTCGAGCAGCCATATTACTTTACCAGGTCCCGTTATTGTATATACATTTATGTACCAATTATGGAAATATCACTGAGATTAGGTGCGTTTTTTATTTCTAGATTTTACATAAACGATCATGTATCATTTATCTATCATGTATCGCGATGGAGACGTATTCCTTAATAGTAAAAATGTATTAGTACACTAATGCAAATGAGACAATAATAATATGATTGGCTGAGCTACTCGTATACTATCAGCCATTAGTGTGCAGTGGCTGCATGGAGTTACAATGAGTTGCAAAATAGTTGAGACACTCTCTTTAAAAACAGAATTTCATTCCAAAAGCATGCCTTCGTTTGAAAAATAAACAAATAATTTCAATAATGTTTAAAATCAATGTCTGAAGTTGAATAAATAATAGCAAAGGTCTATAACTAGAGGTTTCCATCTCTGGTATTGGGTCTTGTCCCATCAGATTCGCAGTTAGGCTATTTTTAGACATTTTTCGCGCGAAACCAGCAGCCAATCACGTTGAACCATTTTTAATGATATGCGAGCGCTACTCAAGGGCAGAAACTTTGCCGGCCAAGGAAAAGCGAAAAGCATCACAGCAGAATGTAATAATTGTTTAAATACTTCACTAAATTTAGGTCAAACTTCGGTATACTTTTGTAAAACTATAAATCGACTGAGTGATTTTTCAGTTCAGTCTAATGAAGCATGATTTGTATGAATTCGGATGCAAAACTTCTGGCGCGGTGTCCAGTTGGCAAGTACGTTGAATGAAAAAAAAGCAAGACAAAGTTTTCTCTGCGGATTAATCTTCGCTCAATCTCTCCAAAGTTTCGTATATTCTGGAAAATTGTGCAGATGGTTTAGCTAAGATTAGAAATAATTGTGGAGCTGAACATTATATTCATTTACAAGTTGAACGGACAGCTATACGCAGCCGAAGGTTTCACTTGTTTACATGTATACGGCGGGCAAACTTCCGTGACTACAGAATTAACGAACGTCTGAGCTTAAATCAAGTTCATTGAGTAAAAGAACAAAGGAAACCCTCAATATCTACATGGATGGAAAGAAAGAGAGTGGTCTTCGAAGATAATTTCACTGTGAAGTGATCTTTGAATGATTGACTGTCACGAACGCTTGACGAACTGCCGTAAGCTTATAAGCTTTATATATCTGATCCATGGATATTTATTGTGGCTGATTGTAAAACCTTAATTCAGCTGGAATTGACAAGCCTATACGAAATACAAGGTAACAATACTGAATAGACTAAGCTTAAACTTGTGTTGTAAACAGGTTTTGCATTTTTTGGACGAATTAATTGTCTGATCTTCCCGTAAATTAATTTCAGGCTACCTTTAGTGCTCTTTCAGTTACATTAGTTTGTAGCATTTTACAGGCATTTTCCATTAAATATTTAGTTTCAAACTTCGTGCATTATTTAGTAGAATTAACTTTTGTTTGATTAGAAGGGCCAAGGTTTTTTACTTAATAATTTAGCCACCGTTTCAATCGACCAACAAAACTAGAACCGTCTTGAACAAAAATTGTCGAGCTGGCGCGTTCACTAACCATTTTTGTCAGGCATGGTGCGTGATTGGCTGCTGGTTTCGCGCGAAAAATGTCTAAAATAGCCCAACTGCGAATGTGATGGGCCGCGCGCAATGCTAGATAGAAATTCTAGTTATAGAGGTAATGGTATAATGGTAATAGTTATAGAGGTAATGGTGTAATGGTAATGGTATATGGTAATGTAATGGTAATGGTAAGGTAATGGTAATGGTAATGGTAATGGTAATGGTAATGGTAATGGTAATGGTAATGTTAATGGTAATGGTAATGGTAAAGGTAATGGTAATGGTAATGGTAATGGTAATGGTAATGGTCATGGTAATGAAATGGTGTAATGGAAATGGGTAATGGTAATGGTAATGGTAATGGTAATGGTAATGGTAATGGGGTAATGGTAATGGCGATGGTAATGGTAATGGTAATGGGGTAATGGTAATGTAATGGTAATGGTAATGGGTAATGGTAATGGTAATGGCTAATGGTAATGGGGTAATGGTAATGGGTAATTGGTAATGGTAATGGTAATGGTAATGGTAATGGTATGGTAATAGTAATGGTAATGATAATGGTAATGGTAATGGTAATCGTAATGGTAATGGGTAATGGTAATGGTAATGGTAATGGTAATGGTAATGGTAATGGTAATGGTAATGGTAATGGTAATGGTAATGGTAATGGTTCATGGTAATGGTAATGGTGTAATGGTAATGGGTAATGGTAATGGTACTGTAATGTAATGGTAATGGTAATGGTATGGTAATGGGGTAATGGTAATGGTAATGGTAATGGTAATGGTAATGGTAATGGTAATGGTAATGGGGTAATGGTAATGGTAATGGTAATGGGGTAATGGTACTGGGTAATGGTAATGGTAATGGTAATGGGGTAATGGTAATGGTGATGGTAATGGTACTGGTAATGGGGTAATGGTAATGGGTAATGGTAATGGTAATGGTAATGGGGTAATGGTAATGGTAATGGTAATGGTAATGATATGGTATGGTAGTGGTAGTGGTAATGGTAGTGGTAATGGTAATGATAATGATAATGGTAATGGTAATTGTAATGGTAATGGTAATGGTAATGGTAAATGGTAATGGTAATGGTAATGGTAATGGTAATGGTAATGGTCATGGTAATGGTAATGGTAATGTGTAATGGTAATGGTAATGGTAATGGTAATGGTAATGGTAATGGTAATGGTAATGGGTAATGGTAATGGTAATGGTAATGATAATTGTAATGGGGTAATGGTAATGGGGTAATGGTAATGGTAATGGTAATGGTAATGGTAGTGGTAGTGGTAATGGTAGTGGTAGTGGTAGTGGTAGTGGTAATTGTAATGGTAATGGTAATGGTAATTGTAGTGGTAGTGGTAATGGTAGTGGTAGTGGTAATGGTAGTGGTAGTGGTAATGGTATGGTAGTGGTAATGGTAATGGTAGTGGTAGTGGTAGTGGTAGTGGTAATGGTAGTGGTAGTGGTAATGGTAGTGGTAGTGGTAATGGTAATGGTAGTGGTAATGGTATGGTAATTGTAATGGTAATGGTAATGGTAATGGTAATGATAATGGTAATGGTAAATGGGTAATGGTAATGTTAATGGTAATGGTAATGGTAATGGTAATGGTAAAAGTAATGGTAATGGTAATGGGTAATGATAATGGTAATGGTAATGGGGTAATGGTAATGGTAATGGTAATGGTAAAGTAATGGTAATGGTAATGGGTAATGTTAAAGTAATGGTAATGGGTAATGATAATGGTAATGGTAATGATAATGGTAATTGTAATGGTAATGGTAATGGTAATGGTAATGGTAATGGGTAATGGTAATGGTAATGGTAATGGTAATGGTAATGGTAATGGGTAATGGTAATGGCAATGGTAATGGTAATGGTAATGGTAATGGTAATGGGTAATGGTAATGGTAATGGTAATGGTAATGGTAATGGTAATGGGTAATGGTAATGGTAATGGTAATGGTAATGGTGATGGTAATGGTAATGGTAATGGGGTAATGGTAATGGGTAATGGTAATGGTAATGGGTAATGGTAATGGTAATGGTGATGGTAATGGTAATGGTAATGGGGTAATGGTAATGGGTAATGGTAATGGTAATGGTAATGGTAATGGTAATGGTAATGGTAATGGTAATGGTAATGGTAATGGTAATGGTAATGGTAATGGTAATGGTAATGGTAATGGTAATGGTAATGGTAATGGTAATGGTAATGGTAATGGTAATGGGGTAATGGTAATGGTAATGGTAATGGTAATGGTAATGGTAATGGTAATGGGGTAATGGTAATGGTAATGGTAATGGTAATGGGTAATGGTAATGGTAATGGTAATGGTAATGGTAATGGTAATGGTAATGGTAATGGTAATGGTAATGGTAATGGTAATGGTAATGGTAATGGGTAATGGTAATGGTAATGGTGAATGGTAATGGTAATGGTAATGGGGTAATGGTAATGGGTAATGGTAATGGTAATGGTAATGGTAATGTAATGGTAATAGTAATGGTAATGATAATGGTAATGGTAATGGTAATGGTAATGGTAATGGTAATGGTAATGGTAATGGTAATGGTAATGGGTAATGGTAATGGTAATGGTAATGGTAATGGTAATGGTAATGGTAATGGTAATGTAATGGTAATGGTAATGGTAATGGTAATGGTAATGGTAATCGTAATGGTAATGGTAATGGTAATGGTAATGGTAATGGTAATGGTAATGGTAATGGTATGGTAATGGTAATGGTAATGGTAATGGTAATGGTAATGGTAATGGTAATGGTAATGGGTAATGGTAATGGTAATGGTAATGGGTAATGGTAATGGTAATGGTAATGGTAATGGTAATGGTAATGGTAATGGTAATGGTAATGGTAATGGTAATGGTAATGGTAATGGTAATGGGGTAATGGTAATGGTAATGGTAATGGGTAATGGTACTGGTAATGGTAATGGTAATGGTAATGGTAATGGTAATGGTAATGGTAATGGTAATGGTAATGGTAATGGTAATGGGTAATGGTAATGGTAATGGTAATGGTAATGGTAATGGTAATGGTAATGGTAATGGTAATGGTAATGGTAATGGTAATGGTAATGGTAATGGTAATGGTAATGGTAATGGTAATGGTAATGGTAATGGTAATGGTAATGGTAATGGTAATGGTAATGGTAATGGTAATGGTAATGGTAATGGTAATGGTAATGGTAATGGTCATGGTAATGGTAATGGTAATGGTAATGGTAATGGTAATGGTAATGGTAATGGTAATGGTAATGGTAATGGTAATGGGTAATGGGGTAATGGTAATGGGGTAATGGTAATGGGGTAATGGTAATGGTAATGGTAATGGGTAATGGTAATGGTAATGGTAATGGTAATGGTAATGGTAATGGTAGTGGTAATGGTAATGGTAATGGTAATGGTAATGGTAATGGTAATGGTAATGGTAATGGTAATGGTAATGGTAGTGGTATGGTAATGGTAATGGTAGTGGTAATGGTAATGGTAATGGTAATGGTAATGGTAATGGTAATGGTAATGGTAATGGTATGGTAATGTAATGGTAATGGTGTAATGTAATGGTAATGGTAATGGTAATGGTAATGTAATGGTAATGGTAATGTAATGGTAATGGGTAATGGTAATGGTAATGGTAATGGTAATGGTAATGGTAATGGTAATGGTAATGGTAATGGTAATGGTAATGGTAATGGGTAATGGTAATGGTAATGGTAATGGTAATGGTAATGGGGTAATGTAATGGTAATGGTAATGGTAATGGTAATGGTAATGGTAATGTAATGGTAATGGTAATGGTAATGGTAATGGGGTAATGGTAATGGTAATGGTAATGGTAATGGGTAATGGTAATGGTAATGGTAATGGTAATGGTAATGGTAATGGTAATGGTAATGGGGTAATGGTAATGTAATGGGTAATGGTAATGGTGATGGGTAATGGTAATGGTAATGGTAATGGTAATGGTAATGGTAATGGGTAATGGTAATGGTGAATGGTAATGGTAATGGTAATGGGTAATGGTAATGGTAATGGTAATGGTAATGGTAATGGTAATGGTAATAGTAATGGTAATGTAATGGTAATGGTAATGGTAATGGTAATGGTAATGGTAATGGTAATGGTAATTGTAATGGTAATGGTACTGGGGTAATGGTAATGGTAATGGTAATGGTAATGGTAATGGTAATGGGTAATGGTAATGGTAATGGTAATGGGTAATGGTAATGGTAATGGTAATGGTAATGGTAATGATAATGGTAATGGTAATGGTAATGGTAGTGGTAATGGTAATGGTAATGGTAATGGTAATGGTAATGGTAATGGGTAATGGTAATGGTAATGGTAATGGTAATGGTAATGGTAATGGTAATGGTAATGGTAATGGTAATGGTAATGGGTAATGGTAATGGTAATGATAATGGTAATGGTAATGGTAATGGTAGTGTAATTGGTAATGATATGGAATGGTAATGGTAATGGTAATGGTAATGGTAATGGTAATGGTAATGGCTAATGGTAATGGTAATGGGGTAATGGTAATGGTAATGGTAATGGTAATGGTAATCGTAATGGTAATGGGGTAATGGTAATGGTAATGGTAATGGTAATGGTAATGGTAATGGTAATGGTAATGGTAATGGTAATGGTATATGTAATGGTCATGGTCATGGTATGGTAATGGCGCGTCACTGAGTTCCCCCCCCCCCCCCGCCCTTCCATTACATGAGGGTCGCCACGCTTTTCCCCCACGTAATCGTTCCTCGTTACTAACCTTTATTAAGTGAATGGTTTCCCCCCCCCCCACATACATGGTATTTAATATAATTCAAACCATAATACTATTCTAATAATTTAATCTTTAATACAATGAGTAATTATTAATGTATTTTTCTAATCCCCTATTATCTTACCCCTTACACTTTTCAAAATGTTTTCTATTAAATGTACAAAATGGTAATGGTAAAAAACAAAAACTAAATGTACAATATTTTTTAATCGCCCCTACCTACCCCCACACTACCAAAATCATAATAAAATAAATAATTTAATGTAAATTTTCCAACAATAAAATCCCTACAAAAAATGGTAATTATTCACTTTTTAAATTCTATTATAATGGTATTAATTATTTCCAACATACAACACCCCCCCCTTAAATGTACATTGTCCACACGCAGACACTGGTAACCCCCCCCCTAATATTTATAATAAATTAACCAATTAATTAAATAATTTTAATGCTCAAATTTAATGTTAATTCTATTTAAAATAAATCCAATGGTAAAAAACTAAATGTATAACCCTAAATAATAACTAATAATAATGTTTAATGGTAATAATGCTACTTTAATGACTTAATGCGTAATATAACTTCCACACCCCAATGCGATAATGGTTATGACCATAATTCTTACTTATACCAATTAATGGTAATGGCCTATAGGTAATGGTTAAGCAGTACTGGGTCGATGGTATATACCAACTGGTAATGGTAACTTAATGGTGGAACCCCAATGGTCCCAAATATTAATGGTATTAATTTCCTCCCCCAAACTCTATGGTCCCTTAAATGTACATATCAGTCTAATGGTCACACGGTAACCAATGCCCCCTTAACTTTTTCCCCCCCCAATAATGGTTTAATAATGGTGGCGGGACTGGGTTCTTTGGCTCAATGCGTTGCCTGTTCAAGGTTAATTCGGTACGGGGGTACCATCCCCCCCAATAGGTTCATTACTAATAGTGCGTCAACTGGTAAGAGTAATGCGCAATGGGCGTACGGCCCCACCTTTAGGCCAGGGTTAAACCCGGTGCGGTTGGTAAATAGGGGTAATGGTTTACTGGCCCCGCGGTAATGGTACGGTTAGGTGTCTGTAATGGTTAGTTAACTCCCTCCACCCCCCAACCCGGCTTTCCAACTGGTACCACTTCTATGTTAATACAAGGTAATTTTAATGGTCCACCACGCACCCACGGTAAAAATGTATGGATGGGTCACGGTTC
This sequence comes from Desmophyllum pertusum, assembly GCA_029204205.1. Taxonomy (NCBI): domain Eukaryota; kingdom Metazoa; phylum Cnidaria; class Anthozoa; order Scleractinia; family Caryophylliidae; genus Desmophyllum; species Desmophyllum pertusum. The sequence continues at coordinate 356 of MU827340.1, read as the reverse complement.
ACCCGGGCCCTTAATAATCGATTAATGGTGATGGTTGATATAATTCAAACTACATGGTGAGTGATGATAAGAGGGTTAAAGGTAATTAAGAATACCAGGAACAGGTAAGGTAGTGGGTAACGCAATGCCTGTACTCGGTTGGTTATAAAAGGTAAGAGTTGTAATGCAGAAACAAAGAGCAACGGTTAATGTAGGTATAGGTCCGCAACGCGTGTGTAAGGTTGGTATAATGCCCTCCGGTTAAGAGGTTACACGGCTCAAATCAAATGCTTTTCATATTAAGGGTACCCTTTATACGTAAAGGTTATTAAAGGAATTTTTAAATGTCAGAAGGAGTTTTAGGATTAACATGGTCT